>VZZY01025785.1:9314-33439 GCA_013400335.1 Eurystomus gularis | reverse complement strand
ATTCTATGATTCTATGAAAAGGTCCAGGTGGGTGGATCTGTAGTTCTGAGGAATAAATCAACAGTGCAAGGAACAAACAGAGCAAAGTCTTGGGGAAGAGGACAAAGTGGTGTTGGGAGGAAGAAGTCACAATGGTCTACACTAGGGAAAGAACACTGAGTAGTTTAAGATGTTATAGTGTTGTACACACTAAAATAATTACAACTTTGACACTGAATTTAGCTTGGCTAATACAAATTTAACTACAACTTTTAAAAAAATCTGTAATTTATGCTGTCTTTTTGTGAATTTATTCTTTCTTCTACCTAGAAAATTGGACAGAGGTAACCAAAGTTACACAGAAGGTGAAAAAATGCAGCTTTAGATTTCTTGAATTTACGTTTTCAGAATAAATTAAACCTAATACATTTTAAAATACTTAATAAATACTGTGATATCTGTGTTCAATTTTACAGCTACAGTTTATATAATCTAAATTCAAGTTATTTTTAAAACACTGAATAGAAGACTGGATTCCTTCAGCTACAAAAGAAAAGTTTCTTTGAAAGACTGCCAAAAATACTTTTATAGCTGATATGTAGCTGACACATTAACCTGCTAAATGTTTGTGGAAGTACTAATGACTAAGCAAGGGATATCAAAGACAGTGAATAAAAGAACAAACAGCTGCCAGTATTTGGCATTCCATTCTGCTATCATAGCTAATATGATTGGCAAAGGAAGTTACACCTACTTTGTAATAATAATACTACATTTGGCAGAGACTTCTAGATGGAAGTATTCCAGCACTGGATTTTCCAAAAGGTGTTGTATGATTCATTAGAAAGATCAAAATAAAATATACTACTACTGTAACTGCAATACTGCAGAGAATTATAAAAGTAATGCATCCAGATCAGCAGTCTGCTAAGATACGTAATCAGTATCATTGTCACATTGATATACTTTTTACTATCATGAGATTGGATGCAGTTGAAAGCGTTCTGTTAAACATATATGAATGTCCAATTGACTTGGTGCTGAACATGTTACCGAAAAGTGGCTTTTTGGATACTATGATAGCTTAAGAGTCCAATTTTAAATAATCCATTCTACATTAGTAATGATAGTAAATATTAGAAGTTTCAGTTGACTGTCCACTGAAAAAGCATGGAAATTAACATTTAAAAGCTACTTACATCTTTGAAAATCCCCTGAATAGATCCTAGGTGGCATAAAAGAGCCAACAGAACCTGGAGTTTCTAACTTACTTTTACTATTGAACCAGTAATTATTCTACCACATTTAGTGTAAAATGGAACTCTACATGCTTATGATGATCAATATGTATAACTTATGTTAATTTTTATCTAGTATGCTAATCGTTATGTTATCTTTGCTTATACTTTAAATATTTAGCAGATTTCAAGTACTGATTCTAAACTGTTACAACAGTGTTTTTAAAAAAAAACCAACACTGTTTTCAGAATATGTAGAATATTGTTGCAAAACAGTTGATTACAGAATCATTATTATAACAATATCAAGTGTAATCATAAAACAGAAAAAAATATGCAAAAATTGACCCCATTGGGGTTACCAAAGAGATTAAATTAGTCAGACATAACTGGTTTAAAACATTAGCATAATGTAAGTGCAAATGACATAAAATGACCACTGTCAAATAGGAGGAGTTTGGTTTTGGCAGGTAAACATGTATACAAAACTGTTCACATAAAATTCATACTTTAAAAATCAAAGTTAAAAAAATATTACTTTAAAAATTTTAAAACACTAGTTTAACACATTGTGACAAAGTTCACAAAAAAAATGCTTCCTTTAATCTTTCTTTGTGGAATTTATAATGCAAATGAGCATTAAGAAGTATTGTCTTCAGTGGGTTTTTTTCCTGATTTGTAATATAAATAGAATCACAATATCATAAATTTTTAAGTAAATGAATAAAATAACATCCCCAAGGCAGAAAATTATTTGTTTCATGTACTTAATACCTTCCCATTAGGAAGCAAGAGTCTATGGATCTATTACCCATAACAGCACTGTCAGTCCAATTAGCTCTTGCCTGGGACCAGACAGGAGAGTAACAATGAGCTACATATATTTATTCTACTTAAGTGTTTGCACCATGCATGTTTATTATTGTAAAAACTTAGTTAAATGATAATTCATATTCAAACACAAGGCACCAAATGAACTAGGAGACAGTTTTACTCCTAGCTGAACACACCTAAGGAAATGAGTCAACCTCTCTTTTCATGAAGAAAAATGGCCAGGCTCCCTCTTGGAGATGGAAAATGCAGAGTGAGTTTACAGCAAAGCACTTAATTAGTGTCTCAGGAAAACTTTGCAGAGTACATTAATCACTCATCTTCATGGAAAAAGAAGGAAAAAGTTGGCTAAGAGAAATCTGATGTGCAGGTCTATGTGATGCCGTGAGAGATTGTCAGTAGCTCTCCATCACTCGTCCTATCTTACTCTGATCTTAGCTGTACACTCTCACGTGCCTAACTCACGCCATCTCTAGCAAGGGCTTCCTGGGCTTCTCCCAGCAGCAACCACTTTATGGATATGTATTTACATAATGTTAATTCATGATACTGTGCTCAACAGGTGCCTAAAATCTGCTTTCCTACTAGTTTTCACCTACACTTCACATGCCTTCTTTTCTGCCTTTATTCCAATGTTCACCTGTTCCACCATCTTCTTGACTACCATCCCGAACCCTGAAAACCAGGGTATTTCCTGAGATAACGTCTTTAACTTGTAATTTTTTCTTAAAATTTGTCTTAAGTAAAGCAGTAAAGGTTTTACACCACACACTACCAAGTTTTTATCTCTGTACTCAGGAAAGCTTTGGAAGTGTTTGCTTCCAAAACAGATAAATAACAACTTATTACAGGATAAAAACTATGTTCCAGGTCAAAAACTTGCAAAATAGCATAATTCTACTAGGGAAAACAATCAATTTCTCATTTAATTAAAACTACTACAAATTTACATAGTTGATGAAATAGCATGGAAAATATGCACAACATAGCTTTTGGAAACCTGATCAAGTACCTCAAGTATCATTTCTTAGAGAAAATGTCTGCTTCAGAGCCTTACAGCTTTTTGACACAACATGAATTGGCATCTATAAAAATGATAGGATACAATAGACTGACTCCTGAAACAGCATGTACTGCAAACATGGAGAACAAGAAATAGTTCTTACATTTAACAAAAGGGAAAACATGATGTAGAGAATTAACAATGTGCAATGTAACCTCAGTATCATGCAAGATCACAGGCACTCTTCTTGAATAGTTGAATAAAGCATCTGGATGTAAAAGTGAAAATGCCACATGGGCTTCCTAAGGGTAGATTATGCCAGACAAATCTGACTTTTTGTTGTTGTTAGTACACAAATCACAGGAAAGTAATAGGCAGTGGTGCCTGGCAGTAAGTTATACTGAAATAGGGATCATCAGGCAAGTTAATGCTAGAGGTCCTCCAGGATCAGCCTTAGGACAGATCTTACAAAACACTAATGACAGATATAACAGAACAGAGCTAATGAGGTTTGCTTACAAAGAAGCTCAATAAAGAGGAAAAGCAGAAAACCTTACAGAGGGGGCAAGTCACTTCAAGAACTATTCAACCGTGAATACAGAAGTGATATGAAATGCCTTATCACAAAATGCATGGTCATATACTCAACACCTAATAAGTCTCTCTGTGTGTGTATATATATAAAATGTTATTTTTTATAATAAAAAGGTAGGGTCTTGTTGGAGAAAGATCTCAACATAATAACTGACCACAACCTGACAATGTGAAATGCCTTGAAAGACACTTGTTTTTACTGAAAAAAAACCAAACCCCAAACTTTTCCAATACAGACAGTGAAACAGTAAAGCCATTAAGAATCCTTCTTATGACCACAACCAGAATACCTTTTGCAGTCTGGTCACTGTTTTCAGAACAGAAAAATGAAAATTAAACAGAACAGTAAGATCACGAGAATGAAGAAAGTATAAAGGGGTCCTAAAATAGTTCAGCTTTGTATAGCTTAATAAAACAAAAGGATGACAAAAAGTGTGTACATTAGACTATACATCCTTTTGCAATGAGATTAGGAGCTCAGTGGATGAGGGGAGAGCAATGGATATTGTTTATCTTGACTTCAGCAAGGCTTTTGACAGCTTCTCTCATAACATTCTCAAATGATGAAGTATGGCCTCATAAATGGACAATGAAGTGGACTGAAAAACATCTGAACTGCTGGGCTCAAAGGGTTGTGAGCAGCCCAGTAAATCCAGCTGGAGACCAGTCATTGGTGCTGTACCCCAGAGACTGATACTGAGGATGATACATCTTCATTAGTGACCTAGATGACAGGACAGATTGCACCCCCAGCAAACTCTAAGACAATACAGAACTGTGAGGAGTGGTTGACAGACCAGATGGTTGTAGAGGACTTTGACAGACTGGAGAAACGGGCCAACAGGAATCTCATTCAACACTGGAAAATGGAAAACCCTGCACCTGGTGAGAAATGACTCCATTCACCAGGGCAGGTTAGGTGGAAAGCAGTTTTGCAAAACAAGACATGGAGGTCCTAATGGACAACAAGTCAAATCCATCAATGCACCCTTGCAAGAAAGGCTTGGGGCTGCATTAGGAAGAACGCTGCCAGCAGGTCAAAAGAGGTGACTGCTACCCTCTACTCAGCAGGACATACTGGACTGAGTCCAGTGAAGGGCCACTAGACAATTAGAGGATTGGCACATCTGTCATGAGTAGAGGCTGAAAGGCCTGGGACTGGTAAGGGAGGAGAAGGTTCAGTGAAGGTCTTACCAAAATGTATAAATACACGATGAGAGGGAACAAGGAAGACAGAGCCAAGCTCTTTGCAGTGGTGCCCAGTGATGGAATGAGAGGCAACGGGCACAAATTGAGATCCATGAAATTCTGTATTTTAGCATGAGGAAACCAATTTTTTACTGTGAGGGTGGTCTAAAGCTGGCATGGGTTTCTCAGAGAGGCTGAGGAGACATTCAAAACCTGACATTTCAAAGCAACATGCTTTAGCTGACCCTGCTTTGAGAACAAGGCCTTTCCAACATCAGCAATGCTGCAATTCTGTGTAAATAACAAAATGGCTTCTTGAAGGAGAATCTTGACACAAGCATGGAAGCAAATTAGCCAGGAAAAACAATATTATTTACTTTGGAACAGCTTTTCAGAAAAAGCAGAGGAGTTTAGAAAGCCAGTCAGATGGTTTTTAAATGAAGTCTACAAATTTGTGAAGGGGAGTACAAGACGTAATTGCCTGAGGTATCTAGACAACTTCAAGTCTTTCTCTTCAAAGAGAAAGATAACTTCATACCTCACATCTGCAGCTAACATGAAATAATACATCACTGAATATGTATGCAATTGAACATTCATTATTACAGTCTCCACAGATGTGCAACAACCTCTCAGCAGCCTGAACTTTAGTGAACCCTGTCCTGTATTAAATTAAATATTGTCTTCAGGCAATTACGAGTTTTACATTTAAATAGCACACTGAGCTCTGTTTCTTTAAGCAAAATTAACCAAAACATTTAAAGTAATGAATATTTCCAAAACAAAGCACAAACTGTACATAGTCTGTGCCTCACCACACATCTTTGATGTTTACAGAGAATGACAGGAACTCAGTTTGACAACCTATAAAACCTCAGAAGCCAAATTACTTGTAAGTGGTCATATTAACTCAATATTAAGCAACTGTGACTGGGACCACTAAAGCACCATAGCCCTTATATTTTTGCCTTAGAAATATTTTAGCTAATGTAACTTGAGAGGAAGTGAAAACGTTAATGACCAACCAACTCCCCCACCCCCGCCCCAATACCACAAAAAAATTTACAAAATCCCCCAAACACCAAAGTCCAAAATTTCTATTAGGATTTTTTAAATTGCTGCACATAGTATGATTTCTGCAACTAGAGGTAAAACCTTAAATTAATATACAAGAACTAGAAGATGTTAATTGTCAAGACTAAACCTGAAAAAGTTGAAACATTCAGAGCAGGCTATGTCATCTCTCCTTCCTGACCGCTGCATAACAAGATCACTGGCTACAAGAAGTCTATCTTTTGTTTTATCTATTTTACTTCAAAGCAACCTCAGTGCCCTGCCAACCATAGCATATGACGTAACTTCTGAGCAACTGATTTCATGGCAACAAGTAATAAAACTTGTACTAAAAAAACATTTTAAAACTATGTAAATTGAGTCTTTCCTTTTTCTTTCTAGTAGATTACCAAATTATCAATCTAGTCTATGACTATAATAAAGGATTTATCAAACAATTTATTGTATGGAATAATAACTACTAGTCATTGTAAAACATGTTTTATTCACGAGAAAACAAACTTTTACATGAAGTGATTTAAAACTCTTTTCTCCTAAAATACATTCAATTACAGTAGTCTATGGAGTTATCCTGCCTTCTCATTTGGCAGTTTTAAACTGCTATCACTGGATTTCCTCTCTTGAAAACAGCTGTCCACACAATATACAAAATTGATTTGAATTATTTTGAAAAGTCAAGATTTTCTTACAGATTACTTACAATTTTGACCTATGTTGGCCTTTTAGAAGTCACCCTACGTCAAGCAGTGTAAAAGAACCACTACAAAGTTAAGTAAAAATTTGAAGTTACTACTTTATCACAGTGCACAGAAGCTCTTAGCAAGCTTCTAGTATCCCCTGATCTAACAAAATAGAAACACCACACGAAAAAATCCCACCTCCCAATCCTCATAACACATATGGAATCTATTCCATCTGATCCATAAGCTACAAGTGACCAATCAGTTTTTGAAATGCCTGCTGTGGCACCTCCATGCTTATTGTATATTAATTATAATTTTTGATAAAACACTTTAAAACAATGCTGAAGTATCTACCATAACATATATTTCCAAGGGGAATAAATGGACACTCCAGTTACATATGATGTATTATTTATTCTTGCGTAATCAGAACAGTGCTTCTGCCAAAAACTTAATTTCATAACATTTTGCATGGAAATATGTCAGAAAAGCAGCTATATAATAGACACAAGCCAAAACCCTCTGCAAGTCAGAAAATAAAAGACTTTGGGGAAAAATAGTTATGTTTAACTACTAAGAAGCCATAGGACAACTATATTTCACTTTAACTGATAACACCAGAAACATCTTTTTTTGACAACTAACATTTAGAAACTGTCAGTTCGTGTGTCTAGCAATCTTTCATCTCTGTAACAAGTCTTTGTAGCCATATTTCCAGTCCTTAAAAGAAGGAAGCAACCTAACTTTTAAGAATGTTTTTCTTGACTAGAAATAGTTTCTGTCAGCGTTTCTTCGGTGTGAATAAAGACTCATGATGACATGAAAATTTTCAAGTCTACATGGCTAAATCACTGAAGTTAGTTATTAAATGTACTGGCTTCCATGTTCAACAGTACTAGGTAATTTAAACTTCTGTCGATATTGATTAGAGACAAAATATCGTATGTCTACTGTGAAAGCAAGGTGCTCAGCAGCTCTGAGTGTTTCTGTGTGAACATTTAACCAGAAGAGAACATGGAATCTTTCATGAGAAGCTCCTGTTCTCATACATAGTATAACTGAATTCTCTGACACACACAGATTAAACTGGCTATATAAATCTCCCATTTGCCAGCAGGATAGACGATTTAAAGAACTGGGATCACAAAATTTGATTATCATTTAAATAGATTCAGGTTCTTCCAACTTCACTGTTAAAGAGCTGGGTCATAAGGGCATGGAAGAACCATTTTATAACCAAAACACATCTAAAATTCTAAATACAACTTCAGCTGTTTTCTCATATCTACAGAGACCTAAATGGTTCAGAAACAGTAGTCAAAAGTATAGACAGAAAGAAGGGTTAAAATGCAGAAATCTCCCTGTACACTGATGTGGACACTTAAAAAGCCTACCAAATAAATAAAAAGCCCCAGATATGCAAGAATGCTATTTCAGCCAGAATCTGGAAAAAACAAGAGAAAAAGACAAGAGAAGTCAGGAAAGTGCTAGCCAGCAGGCTACTTATTTGTCAGATACCTGTTGTGCAGAAATGTGCATGTCCATGACTCCTCAGGCTTCTTCCTACACATACCACACAGTCTTACTCTTTTGAATTATATTAATCATTATTTCTCCAAAATAGGTGGTCAGTATACTTTGTAAAAATAGGAAAACTACTGAAAAATGTCCCCAGGTCCATTTGGCTACAGTCTACTGTGAATCTAAATTCCTTTTTACTTAGTCAAAGAACTAAAAATCAGCAAGCCCAATAAAACTGTATTTTAATATTTTTTTGTAACATCAGTTAACTACAATCAGAATTAATAATGAAAAACCATTTCTTCTGTAAGAATCTTCAGAATTAGTTCCTCTTCTGGCAAACGCACAGCATTAAAACCACTGTGTCTCTTTTAGTAGCCCTGTGGACTCCTTACTCTTCACATTTTAATGTTCAGTGCAAAGAGAGACATACGATCCTAGGCTCACTTCAGTTCCTTCTGCATTGCAAGTATATGAATAAGCTACTTATCATCCATTCTCTGCACTTCTAATACTTAAGAGATAAGTACTTAAAAACAAAATGAAGACATTAAACATAATGCACTTCATCACTTCAATCTGTAATATGGACCTCCTAAAAGACAAAATTAGACAGCTTTCCTGTAGATATAAACAGATATACTAATATTATTTTTTAATTGGGATTACTGTTTTGGAAGAATGGAAGAAATAAGATTTACCCTGACCTGTATGTAATGCTCTCAAATAATATGTAATTTTATTCCTTTTTAAAATGTTAGTTAAGAAACAAAATTGATAAAAAAGCAAGTAAAAACTGCATGCCACTGTCATAGTTTTTTACTGAATTACCAATAACACACACACTGGGAAAGATTGGTGCTGAAAAATTACTGCCTGCTAAAATGGATTTCGTACAAACCAGAATGCATAGTATAAAAGAAAATTGATCACTACTTAGAGTGCTATAAATGAACACAGTGCTTTACAGATAAATATTAACAGAGTTTCTTCCCCTTAAGAGCGTATAATTGAACTCAAATGGGATACTCTGAATGACAATTAAGGTTTGTGGAAATGAGCAGAGGCATTGTTATTGCAAAGATGAATATAGAAAGAAACAACAGAGACTTCCATACTCTCTGCTTGATTTCCTGCAAAACCTGTAATTCTCACACTGCTTTGTTCTGATGGCTGTATGGATTTGTTCAAAGGAAAGATTACATACCTGTAATTTCAAAGGTAGCAATTGACTATTAGAACTATCAGATTTTATATTTCTTTTATTAAAACAGAACACTTAAAGGAAAGATAAGAATTTTATAATTGATGTGGTTCACTGCTTAGAGTATGACATTATTTTTTATCTCAGGACAAATGAACATAGTTATAGCGTGCATTTTGTGCAGCTTCTGGTTGGGGTGGAACAGACTGAAAACTGACATAGCCAAGGAGATCAATATAGATGAGATGACAAATGACCACCAGCTGTGTAGAGTACAATACAAATGCAATACAAAACAACCCCAACCAACCAAAAAAAAAAAAAAAAACAACCCAAACAAAAAGCCGCTGAGAGAAACAATAAAAAATAAATGACATGAAGTAGGAAACTCTTGGTCAAAGGACAATTTTAGTATAGTTATCTTAAGGGTCCTGAGAGTTCACAGATTAACTCACAGCATGGAACTATATGCAAAAATTTAAAAGTAACCCATAATAGGACAGCTAAGGATATCCCTCTGTCATTGGCAGCATCATAAAATTACTAAAATCAAGAGCCACGTGAGTGAGGTAACAGGCAGTCTAGAAAACAAGCTAGAAACATTTTGATGCAGATGCTGTAGTTGAGAAAAATTACACCAGGTGCTTTTTATAGCTTTAGTAACTTAAAGCTACTCCCTATTCTAGCATCTATTCAGAATGCATCTGAGCACAAAGAATAGAGAGTATGATCAGAGACTTTCTAATAAATTACATAAGAAAGGATAAATTCAAAGATTTCTTGATGAGTTAGATACTAGACTGGGAGAAAACCTGGAGAGAACAAATGGCCTGCTTGTTAATATGCATGAACACACCTAAAGAAACCCCCTCAAATACTGTAAGGTACGAGGGAAGAAATGTAAAGAATAGGTAAATGTAGAACCATAAAACCAACAAAGTAGGCCTGAGTGATGAAGTAGACAAGCTGTTTGAGAAATACTTGGATAAAAGCTGGTTTGGGGGTTATTGGTTTTTTTTGACAAACGGGAGAACCATTTCAAATAATTAAGCAAGAAATGCTGAAAAAGCAACGCAAAACACTACTTCTTTTCTGAGCAAATCAATGTAATTTACAAGCTAATGTTTAGCTTCCCACAGAGACAAAAGAGATGTACAAGTATCTGGAATTTTTTCAGACAATTACTAAATATAAATTACTCTTAACAACATATTAAGAAGTTGGGTTTGAAATGTTATTCTTTGACATAAGGGGGAAACCATCTATTTTTAAATATGCTCAATTTCTTGTATGTGAGATTGGAGAAAAGGTGTGCACCCACATGTAGCAATATCACAGTGTACAGGAACAATTCGACCACTGAAAAGGAACACTGCTGTGGGATCATCCAAAAATCTGCAGTGTTGTCACTTACATTACAAAATGCAAAAATGAAGGTGAAAATTATGTATGCAGTTATAAAAAAACCTTAGTTACCAGATCTCTTGTTAATTGCTTATAGAACTTCACAAGGCAGATTAACTTATCCCCCTAATATCCAAAGCAGTAGTATTAGAAATTTTTTGGCCAAAAAAGGAAAAATATATATGCACGAAGAGAAACAACAAAAATTCGTCAATAGTTATCTCAGAAATAAATTAATAGCATTCCATATTTCATCTGTCAGAACAAAGGAACAAGTGAAAGGAGTGGCAAAGCACAAACAGAAACCCGTAAGACTATGCAGCTGATGTTTTTACAGTACACTTTCATAAGCACCTATTCTGTTAGCGATAGCTCATCTGTTACTGTAGGAGTTTCTGGTTTTGCAACTAGGAATTCAAAACCAGGAGATGGATATTTAACTATATAGATGGGCACAATAAAACTGTAAAGCAGGAGAAAATTCGCATTACTGAAATGTGAGACTATAAGTAGGAGTAATGCTCTCAACTTTTGCAACGTCCCAACGCTCAGTACAGCATCTAAACATCAAATCATGTTAGTGCTGTTAATTTGAGCCTTATCATCTGAGTAGATCCTGAAATAATACAAAACCTGAGGAAAAGTTGGAGGGCTATTTTAACAGGATTTTCAGTAACCGGATTATACATAATAGAAAGTAGACATTACAAGAAGGGGCATAGAGTTGCCACTATACCACTACTATTATTCATTTACTTGAGACAAGAAAACGCATTTTTTGGTCTATGATTCCAGGTAGCCTAATCTTACCACAGAATTTCAACCATAACCTGAAATAATTCCTTTCATGTACAACTGCATTGTAACCCCTACAAAAAGAAAAACATTGAATTAAGTATGAACAATTTGTTCTCTTGATAAGATGCAGTCACAAACTGGCACAAATGTAACTATTTGGTATTTACCAAAATGTTTTTGTCTATTGCAGTTTCTTTCTGAAAAGGAAACTTGAAATGTGAGCAAGTTTTCGCTGACTTTTGCACAGAATACTTGAAAAGAACACAATACTTTTGCTAGAAGCAAATCACTGAGACAAAGAAGTGTGTAAAATTAACCACTGAGAGCAATATATATATATATATTCAGAGGAATGTGCATTGAAAATATCATTACCTTATGCTATCTAAACACATGATAAAAGCAGACTAAACATTTCAGCTTCTTTCATAGAATCTGTTTTACAACATGTTACATGAAGTGAATCTAAATCTATCTCTTAATTGTAGCAGATGCAAAATTAGTGAAAGCTCATCCTTTACTTGTTACAGGACTGCCCTCATGTTCATAACCACTACTTCAAGTGACAGTTATACTATGCAAAATTCTCAATTGTAAGAATCCTGATAGAAGCCACACTGTTTTCACTGGGTAACAAAATGCAATTCTCTCCAATGGAACCTTTAGTGTTAATGACATATTAAAGAAATTCCTAACTAATAAACGAAATCGTTGATTTGAAAAGGGTACATTTCCTGCTGGACAATTTACACCTAAGAATGTAAAAATAAGGCTGGCAGTAATAAGTTCATCAATCTTTTTTAACCTAAGACATTTCAGAAAATAATATTCCAAACTGAATGGCAAAAATAACAGAAGCAAAAGTTATTTTCTCATGAAACCGTAAACACATCTGTGCTAGAAGATGATTGTTTCTAAACCTGAGAGCACACAATGGAAGAAACCTAGTATCAGTTCACTAATATTACACTGTAAGATTATGCAATTAGAAATAAGCAGAGTTTAATGACAGTCCAACATAGTGGAGAAAAACGGGAATCTAAACAGCCTCCTGCAAAGTTTATATCAGCTTTACGATCTTTTCTAATCGCATCATGCCCAGAAGACCTCTGGCAAAACCAAGGCTAAGGAAAGGCTTTGCCTGTTCCAGGTAACCTCCTAAGACATTGTGGAACATGCAAATAAGTATTTATAAATTCACTGGAATCATGATGGACTCAGAACCATTCATCCTATAAGTATAGCTCTGAAAGCAACCCAATACTCCTATGGTTTAAAATTGGGATGTGACTCAACACAAGGATCTCACCCTCTGACATTTTGAGAAGCACAGCATACCCATTTCAATTCAAGAACAATTTTCTCAATATAAAAATAGCCTTTTAAAATAGTAACACAAATCATCCATATCTACATTTCATTGGAAGTAAAAATTTTTAAAATTTAAATCAAATGCAGAGCATTTTAATCTCTTAGCAAACTGATTTGTATACTATTCAGAAAGTTGATATTCAAATCTCAGACACAAATTATTTAATTTTTTCCCCAAAACCTATTGATCATACTTTTACCAGTAGGATGACTAGTTAATATAGGTAAGAAACTTGAAGCTTCAGATTTAAACAATTTTTCACTTAGATGCTACAAGGAAAACTGTGGAATTACATAAATAATACTTTTTTTTTTTAAGTACTTTATAGTATGATTTTGCTGCTGTTCCAAAACCATTGTATTGGAGAAAGTTCTCAGGACATTTAATTTCCGGAAGTAATGTCACATTCAGCTTTGGTTGAATGCTAAATTTCGCTGTACTAGCTGGATTGCTGAGGATAATACTATTTATAGTGCTATGTATTTTCTACATCACCTTTTTCCATCTGTAGCTTAACATGCTGCAGTTGTAATAAGATTTTCTATCAACATACTTGCCAGTACACATTGTATCATTATCTTATACATGGCTATAATACTTTTAGATGTGAAAATACATTTGTTTCCCACACACACTATAACTATTTTCCACCATTTTTTTACTCTTTCCCAACAATTTTTCAAGTTATCTTAAAAACTGTTAAAATTAAATGAGAAATTTGTGAAACTTTAGATTTTTCAAATAAAAACAAAGCAAACTCTGAATAGCTTGCATAGCCTAATTAAAAATCAATTCAAAGCAAGTTATTTGTAACATTTTTTACACACACATACAGGAACACAGAAAAAACAGTCCCCTCCATGCACACACATAGACACAAAGAAGGCCAGAAGCTCCATCTGGACTTCTGAGTTCCAATTTTTGAAGCACCTCCAATACTTCTTAAATTATGTACTGAATATCAGAGTTGACTAAATGGATCTGATTGAGCTATCATTTATATATGTATCTACTTGTTTTACGCTGTGTGAGAATCATTAAAGCAGAGTCTGTATTCCTGTTAAAATGGAGTTCTTAATCTGTACTTTCACTATTTTAGTATATTATGTCATTGCCATGATAGGTTAATGATTTTAAACCAGTTTTTCAGCTAGATACCACAGTTTTTCACCTTCTTCATAAACAAGTGTATGGCATACCCATTTAATACACGCTGATAAATATGCATTAAATCTGGACATCTTCCACTTCATATTAAGTTTAATATACGGAAAAGCTATCCTAGGAATAACTACATGATTCTGGAAGACAAACACAAAACCAAAATAGCTTCAACGTGATGTTCCATTCAAAGTATACCTTTACATTTTTCTGGTTCAGATCCCATCATTTTGCCATCCTTACCACTAATAGAGCTGATTATGGGAACTGAAAAGATTTTTCTGTCTTGCAATTAAGAAAGTATTAAATATTGGGACATGTTAATAACTCTTTTTACTTACCACATTAGAAATCATTATTTTCACCACACAGTATAATGTAATGCTGGATTAATATAGTGGAAAATTGCTAATCATATAATAACATTTCAATGTTTTTACTACATTAGCAAAACTGATTAAGAATAAAGTGCAAATAATAAATAAGACAATTTTATGAGCAAGGAGAAAATTACAAGCAAAATGACAGCACTGAGAAAGCTGCTGTACCCGATAATATAAATATCAATTATGTTATGCTTCTGGCTAGAATTTAAAATACTTTAGAGTTGCTGATACACAGCACTTTTAGAAATCCGACCTATTCTTTTATGTCTTAAAACCAAAATTATTATGGCCTTTTCCAATTGCAGTGGAATTTCCAACAAAACGGGAATTGTTTTAAAGGTTAGAAACCATCTACAATTTTAACTTTTGTTAAATTGTACATGTTTTTAAGCACTACATTATTGTAAGAAAGCCACCAGATAATTTCAGGTTTCGGATAGACTATAACTGTATAATTTTAATAATCCCCTGTAGCGTATTTAGATATTACACTTTTAACTTAGTATACATGAAATGGAAAATACCAACAGGATCCAGTTTCTGTTAACATCCAGGAAGATTTTTCTGAGGATTTCCAAGCAGCCACAAACACTACATTTAATTTAAAACATCCTTTTTGTAGCATGCAAGTTCCAAAATTATGATAAAAATGAGATTACAATAAAAAAGCCTGTCTCTTTTTTCAGGCTCCACTTGGCATACTCTTAAAAAATACGAAAGAATTATTATAAGTTAATTAATTAGTTATTCAAACTCTAAACAGTGCATATCACTTCAAAACCAGTTAACAGCATATATGCAGATGCTTCTACAACTTCTTTTGATATAAAGAATGCAAAACATAATTGTAACACAACTTCTGCTAATTCTAGCAAGTCAACTGCAATTCAGTTTCCAGATGTACAAAATGAGTTTGGAATAATCTTAATTAAGTATAAGTATAACTTTAACAAATATTTAAAGATAATCACAGAACTGCTTTAGACCTTTATTCTTCAGCAAACAAGTTTTTAAAGTACTGAAAATAAAAAAACTTTGCCAAGTGTTTTCTATTTTACAAACAATAATACTAAGTTAAAGTGGAATTTTAATATCCTCTTGCTCACTGAGTCTCTCTGCTAGATTTATATTAAAACACAGTACTAATAAGGCATGTTTCCACTTACAGTACTATACCATAATTCACTATGCACTTCAGTCTCCGAGTTTAGACAAGTTTTTGGCACTCAGTTACTGTTAGAAGTTGACTCCAGTTCCACAGAATGCCAGTATCCATTGCATTTTGCTCCTCATTATTAAGGAACTCTATCTGCTCACTTTGTTTTAAATTTGAGAAGAAAGAGGATCATGAATGTAAGTAGATTGGGCATTTTATTTAATTCCATTTAAGATTTCTCATTTAAAAAGTACTATCTCCCTGAAACCAAGACATGTTGCAGAAACGTAGGTTTATTTGACAAGACTTCTGTCAGGGAAGATTGCTCATAATGAAAATGCACTTCCTCATCAGAGAGACACACACGAGTACATCCAAGAGTTTTGTGGCAAATCACTTAACTAGGGTGTTGAGAAATGGCAAAGCATGTTTTGAATACAGGTATTCTGTATCCCAGTAAGTGCATAGACTACTTCAGTATTCCTGGGATTGACTACTGCTTACACTCATACCCATTGCTTTCTTACCCTGTCAAATCTGTCTCAGCTGGTAAAGCCTCCTGAAAAAGTTGGCTCTTCAAATCTTTAGCTGTTTCATAGGAAAGAAAGAGAATTTGCTGACAAAGGCACAGCTGAGAGCATGAAGTCACAAACTATCAGTGAAACCTCATTTTATGACAGAGAAAAAGAAAGAGCTTCTCTATGTTTTATTCCTCAAATCCATACAGATACCAGTCTTCCTTTAGTAAATAGTAACATTAGGTACTTCAAAATCTGAATACATTTATGGTTCTTACATAGTACTTGGGAAGTACTAGCTTTTACACTGATAGAAAACCCTAAGAAATACAGGGGGAGGGGTAACAGGAAAACAATTCTCTGAAGAGTCAAGCCCTGTATTTGTCAGTTCTTAGTTCTCAACTTTGAAGTTCCATTCTCGTAATGCCTAAATTAACAAGATTGAAATACATTAAAAGCTACCTAAAAATGTCTAAAAAATCCGGCCTCTGAAGTAAACCTAACTTCAAATTTCATTGCTATTAGATGATATTTAAAATTTTATGTTCCTGTTCATTTTCAGGATAAGATAGTTAAATACTCATCTATCCTGCATTTCAGTTTCATCACCATGCTAGTTCAAGTCTTAACTAAAGCCCCAGAACTGAAAAAACTTGCCCTGAAATTCATCATGTTAAGTCACATTACCAGTAGAAGTGTAGTATCTGATGACTAAGACTCATTATTTCCTCCATGAAAGACTGGAGTTGTGAAATTAAATCAGTATCTGATCATGGGGGTTCATGTTTTGGCATGGGGTTTTACAGTTTGATTTTTATCTGAAGTACAATCTCAAAACAATGTTTTTGTGAAGAATTAAGTGATACTTCCTGAAATTCACAGGAATGAGGCGAGACTTGATAGCAGGTGCATAACAACTCATTTATTCTTACAATACATATTTGTAAACCAATCATTTTCCTTTTATTCAGATAAAATCAGATAAAATCAATCACTGAAAGCACTGACATAATAAAATTCTTTGTATCCAGAAAAATAATTTTCCTGTATTATATTGGTCCCAGTGGAAATTTAAGAGTTTCTGCAGATGCAGACTTGCTATAATTCAAAAGAATTGTCTCAAATCCAGTTTATCATATAATCTCCAAAATATTACTGATTTTAAATAAGAGGTTTAAGAGATCTCTAAATGATGTTTGTCATACAGAAGATTTGAGTTTTCAACTTACTCATGCAAAGAAAATATGATACAAAAAAAACCCCAACTCTAAACAGGCATTAAAGGCCTGAGTTTATCAACAAAAGCAAAAGTATGCATAGCTAGATACTTCACCTTAACTGTGTGGTGCCTAGGTAACACACCACATGACATGTACAAGATCAATCACAGATGTGAAACTCTTACAACACCTAAGCACAACACACTAGACTGAGGACAGCAAGTAGGCCCACCCTGAAAATATGTTATATGTGTTCTCAGGCTGTTTTTATTCTATTTCCTAGTAAAGAAACACCAACAGTTTTGAATGTGAAGATAGCAATAGATTTAAATAAAAAATGGCAACTGTTTTGTTCCATTACCTAAGAAACCTTAACCTATAAGCACACACACATTGAGCTGCTATTATGATTAAGTAATTATGCTCTGGTATCATGAATGATGTCAGTTGATGGTGTTATGCCTGTTAAAGTAAGGAGAATGCCAAGCCCAGTGTTGAGGTTTAGGTTCAGTCCACCAGACCTACAACAGATGGCCTCTGTTAACCCCTCTTTCCCCCTAAGAGAGAGAAAGAGAAAGAGGACTTATGGCCCCCTCCCCTCCCTGCAGGGAGAGGAAGGGAATGAGAGAGAGGCTTCTGTATTAGAAAAGAAAACTAAAACAACTTTAATGAAGATAATAATAAAAAGGAATATATACAAAACCAGTATTGAACCCAACCTCCCCCTGACAGCAATTACATCACTGTCACCACTGGAGCTGTGGAGCAGGCATTGGGACTCAGCAGCAGACGGGAACTGGGTTCAGGAGCTGTGTTCAGGAACACACAAATCAGGATCAAAGGCTGGACCGAGAAAAAAGAAGGCTGAAAGGAAGGGTCCAAGAAGGCATAGGAACCCAAGAGAAGCAAAGGCCAGCGGAAGCATCCCGAAGGCAGATGGGAAGGGTCAAGACCCTCACGATCCCTCAGCTTTATAATGAATATGACATATATGGGATGGAATACCTTGTTGGTCAGTTAGGGTCACCTGTCCTGGCCACTGCTCCCCGCAGGTGTAGCCTTTTACTTTCTGCACTCCCCAATGTGGTACACAAGGGTTAGCAGTGACCTTGGTCTGCACACCAATCCCTGGTAGTAACTCTAAACATCAAGCGTTATCACTGCTAGAAGCAGACGCTGTCTGCAAAAACATGCTGTTAGCTTCAGAAAGTGCAGTTAATTAGAAGAGACTCAGATGAAAAGTAAAATCACTGAAAAGAATTGGTTTGGTTCTAACTCAAACCAGGACACCCAGGCAGACTTTTGAGAAATTTTGCAGTGTTGTGGACCCATCTCACCTGTAAATCTTTCTATTTTTCTCTGTGAAGTTATTGGAAGTGTTTGAAAGATAGATTATTTCTACAGGAAAAGCTCACTTGTCTCATCTAGTAGTTCCCCTCCCACCATCACCTTGATCAAAAATTGATGGGTGCACATACAACTTGATTTACTGAGAGAAAGGTATAGAATGAGACTTAAAAAGGTCAAAGAGAAAGTAGGTAAAATACAACTGCCTGAAGGCATTCTACCAAAGACACTCCAGTTCCTCAGGAACAACTACTTTTACCTTCTATCCCAACTGTAGGGCTAAATATTTCTAAAGGTACCAATTTAAAAGAAAAAAAACAAACCCCACCAACTTTATTTTCCCCTTTGTTGTCTTTCAGTCTTGCATGAACTTTTTATTAAGTTTATCTTGCTTTTAAGCTTAAATCTGTAGCTGTTTTACTCCATAGAAAGCAAGAAATGAAACGGCCATTATCATAAATAGTTACTGAAAAGGAATCAACATTCGTGAAAATGGAATAGTAAAAAAAAGATCATAAAAGTCTAGAATTCAAACCAGCATGATAAGAGGAGTTGAATCAAATAAGCACAAAGGTATAATGGGCTATCATTTTTGCATACTGCTTCCTCCTATTTGGCCACTATTTGTGAAAGCAAAGAGCACACTGGCTTTTTGCATCCCAATACTTTTTAATATATTTCCTTCCTGCAAACTAACACATGAGCATAACTAGTAGCAATAATTATGCTAGTAGTTACATAAACATACATATGCTTCTGTATAACCCTAAGTTGGCTGAAGACAGCAATGGTGAAGGTTTTGCACTAAAGTTTCTAATGAATAGAATCTGGTTATCTTCTCCTTTTTGATACCCCTAGAACTCCAGGAAAATCTATTTTGTTGAAAAGAAGTAAAAACATTCGACTTAATTAAGGCAGTCATTGATAGTTTTATATAATACACTTCAATCTACAGATTTGGGCCAAAAGATTTCACTGACTGATTTAGAAAAGAAAGATTCTAGAATGTGCCTTTATCAATGAAGATTATCTATGCATTGCCACTTAGTGCTCTTAAGAGCAGTAATTTCCATCACATACTGATACACTGCAATAGCATAGGACAGGAGAAGGAACCAGAAAATATCTGTCTCATTCCTATTTCTAATACAATTTTGAAAAAGGGCCATTGGCCAAAGCAAGGCAAGCAACTACTTTAGACCCTGAAGACTTGTGCCAACTTGGTAACTCAAGAGTTTCCCTCTAGTAGAGGAATGTCTCTTTCCAATTCAAGTATTTATGGTCGCATGTAACTATAGCAAATTCATACAAACCAAAGTGATCAATGGAAATGATACATTCTTTCATCCATCCTGGGTTTATTGCCACTATTGAAAGTTTACAGGTGATTCAGAAGGCAATAAGATCTGAGGTCATTAATTGTCCTTGGGAGAATATTTCTGTGGGCTGATCATCAGGAAAAAAATCTAGGCCATGTTCAGAAATGATATAAAATCCTCATAAAATATAGTGCTTTACATTGACTCGACTAATTTGTCCTCTGTTAGGATGCGCAAGTTAGAGTTCGTATTTAAGAATTACTTTCTTCTGTCTCCAAAATTGACTATTTCTTTCCAGATTTTGCAGCTGTTATTTTTAACAGCTCCCCTGTTTCTGAAGAGGAGAGCTGTTGTGCAAGAGATCTTTACTGCTAAAGGCTAAAGGAGACACAGTCCCCTAGGTAGTCCAGTCAGCTTTAATATTTAGCACCATGCTCTGGAGCCAGTTTCAGTACATAATGGAGAGCAACTGTAGTTTAGAACCAAAGCTTTCAGCTCAACCTTACATTGTCGTATTCTGGATCAGATAGCATTATTTTAAGCCTTAGGTATTTTCCAGATACACGATTGTTGGAGTAAACAAGCATTCAAGTCTCAAAGGTAAGATCTGTATCTGTCAGAATAACAGCACAGACTTGTAGTCAATAAAAAGCAACTTTTAAAAGCTCTCTCCTAGACTGCAGAAGATCATAAGCTGCAAATCATTTTTAGCGAAGTGCAGTATTTTAAGTGCTACCTTCTAGCAAAGGTTTCATCTTTCCATTGGTATCACTTCGACACTAAGT
The DNA here is from genome assembly GCA_013400335.1 of Eurystomus gularis. Classification (NCBI taxonomy): domain Eukaryota; kingdom Metazoa; phylum Chordata; class Aves; order Coraciiformes; family Coraciidae; genus Eurystomus; species Eurystomus gularis. The sequence continues at coordinate 12,658 of VZZY01025785.1, read as the reverse complement.
TCAGGCCCAATATATTGCTTTTCATTTATGTTCAAATTTCTCAGAAGCATTTAGATTATGCTCCCTGCCCTGACTTGAAGGAAACATAAAATTATTTCATGTCTGCATACTGGCAATATTTGATAAGCTCCTGTGGCTTCATGTGAATTCTAACTACCACAGAGAAGAAAACAGAGGTCTAAAGGACTCCATATAAGACAGCTCAAGCAACAAAGATATAAATTCCCGTAATATATAGTTCCCAAACTTAGTTTGGTATAACTGCTACTGACAGTAGCAACAATATTTGGATCTCTGAGCTGTGAGCCAAATAAATAATGAACATGACTGTGGAAAAGCTGTCTCCATCTCTTCTTTCATTGCTCCTCTGATTACACTCCTAACCGTAGCTCTGTTAAAATGAATGTTTTCCAGCATCCAAAGTCAGCCTAAGGAAGGGCTAAGTGAAACAGGGCCACAACAATGGCAGAAGCTGGGCATTTAAAAAAAATTATACTTCAAACTGTTTCTGAAACAAATTCCTCATAAGGGAGAGCTTAACATACAAAGAGAAAGATATAGAAGCTTAAAGTGTTTTTCTTTTTAATTGTCTTCTATAATTAAATTATATTTTGTAATTGTATGTTACAAAAACAATAAAATAATAATGTTGCTGCTGTTCTCCTTAAAGATGCATATATCTACAATTCAATCATGATCCTATGGGACAGGCTGGACTCTATGTCCTATCACAGCACTCTCAAACATACTCCCAAAACAAAGCAATACAGCAACAGTTTTGGAATGAATTATAAGGCACTCTTTCCATACAGACAGTAGATCATGATACTTGGCAGAGCAAGCAGCACCTGACAAATTCTGTATTAATGAGATACCAAGTACTATTCAAATAGTCATCAGCTCTAAGCAGACACAAAAGAAAAAGAAAAGCTTCAATATATGACATCCTGCCACTGAACTCTGGGTCTCTCTGTTAGAAGAGGAGCAGGATTTCTACTTCACAGACAATAATCTGGAGTGGCTCCCTTGGAAAAAAGGATGCTTCCTTCTTAAATTCAGAATGGGGAAAACAGAAAAGAAAAGCAACAAGAAAGCTAGAGAACACGGGAAGCCTACAGACTCCTAAGAGGTACAGTGAGTTTGTACTAGAGAACAAAGCCAAAGCAAACACTTGCAGAGATCTTGGGGTGAAGAGGAAATTGCACAGAGTTTATCTAGTGTCAGAAGCCATTTGAAGTTCCCAAACTAGGAAGCAAAAGCATTTTAAAAGCCTTATAAAGAATGGAACAGGGTGGGACTTGTTTTTAAACCTTTTTATTTAATCTGCATCACTCATATCATTTTAAATCATAGCTTCAGAACTGGGAATATTCGGTCTCTTTTGCACGATCACAAAACAAAAAAGGCAAGGAAGCGGATTGTGAAAAGTGGAAGAGGTTATTTTCTCATTAAGCCAGACATACCGTAAAAAAGAAGTTTAACTTCAGGGGTCAGACAGCAGTTCAGAGCCCAAGTTAGAAACACAGGTTTTGTGTCTGGTGAAACAGAAGATGAATTTTTTGGTAGTCAAAACCCTGTTTTCAGTGTCTAAAAGCATCCTAAAGCCTAGGCACTTCTCATGATGCTAGTGAAATGAGAAAAATCTCACAAGAACACAGGTCAGATGATGGTCAAATTCTCTCCTCCTTCTACATCTTCTGGAAGAGATGAAAGAATAATTAAAACTCACCTTGATAGGACTAAGAAAATAGTTCATCATTGTGTTTCAAAGAATTGATGGGAAAAATGAGAAGATGTAACAGAAAAATTGAGAATCCAAATGCTATCTCACTCCATCATGCTGCAATTAAAAATAATTATCTGATACATGTTCTGGCTTGCTTGACTTGGAACATACTCAACTACTATATCGCAATATTTTTGATAAAGCATGCCATGTCAGTCTCCATTTTGTATACAAAGCTGCTTTGGAATTTAATTATTAACCTTTAAATTTATTCTAAAACCTAACTCACCCACAATATTCAGCAAAAAGAAGCCTTGAGGTCAAGCCTGTGCTGTTCCACCAATGGCTGCATACAGATTCTTTCATTTGTAAAAATCTATAGCTATTGGCATAACAGTGTCTCAGACAGGTAGTTTGATATGACCAGGTCACAGTTGCCTTTTCTTTTAAGTATCTTAGTTCTCAGGATCTTTAAACCTTTGAAACGTGTGTCAGTGTTAAGTAAAATACCATCAAAATCTGTCATACACAAGCTAGGGTTTTTTTATTTGCATATATATATTCTGTATGTGTACAGCTCAAATTTTAAAACAGATACCTGCTTTATTTTTAGCAGGGCAGCTTTGAGTCATTTAGTCTAAAATTCTAGCACAGTTAGATTGTCACAGAAAATCACACTTGGTCTACTTCGCAGCAGCATTCCCAGCATAAAGCTCAAATTTACATTATGTATGTAAATTTTAAAACTGTCATTGCTATAGCTTTTTAAATCATGTTAGTTCTTCTGAAAAAAATGTATTTGTCATACCTAAAGCCATTATTCATCCATACCAGAAACAGGGTAGCAGAAAGAGAAAATCTTCCTTTCATTCCTGCCAACTTACCCTTATTTTGTGACCCACCAGTCCTGGCTCATACTAGATCATGCTCTGGATTCTAGAGCATGCCTAGTGGAAAAATAAAGCATTCAGTTTCTACAGGGGTACTGCTGAAAAGTAGATGTATCTTCATCAATAGTGACAGCAAAACTTGATAAACTGCTCAGTTTAGAGGGTCATGGACTAGCTTGGAGTAAAACTTTTAAAATTAAGATTTTTTTTCATTAAAATATGCAAATACTCAGATAAATGCTTATTTGAGAATAACTCCTTTGTCTTTGGTAGATGTGCTTTTCCTCATTTCTGTATTAAGACTCCCACAAAAGAATGAGTCCCACTTCATTTTGCTCTCCAGCAGTGGTTCCTTTTGAAAAGAGAACAGAATGTAAATTTGTCATTTCTGAGATGCAAGATTTCAGTTCCATGACTCCAAAACACCATAAACATCTCTCTCTTATGGGCAACTAATACTGGACAAGAGATAATGCAACAACGTTCCAAAACAATTTTGAAAAACAGATTTTTAATGTTTAAAAAAATGCAATTATTGATATATTAATTCAGTTTAGTGTTAAGGTATAACTGTAACATAAGAGCATCCTGTAGTGCTAACTCCTTTGCATTTTTAATATTTCAGTTCAATCAAGTTTTAAAAAGAACTTCACAGTGACTTAAAGAGTCAATCCCTAAACTTCTAGACTTGGCTAATCAGATGCATTACTATTTTATCTCATTTATTT
>VZZY01025781.1:45823-63118 GCA_013400335.1 Eurystomus gularis | reverse complement strand
CTGTCCAGGTCCCTCTGGATGGCATCCCATCCCTCTGGCATATCGACTGCACCCCCCAGCTTGGTGTCATCCACAAACTTGCTGAGGATGCCCTCAATGCCACTGTCAATATCATTAATGAAGATATTAAACATCACTGGTCCCAGCACAGACCCCTGGGGGACACCACTCATCACCTAGATGAGAAAGGTGTCAGGAGTATGTGCAGGTTTTCTTGGCCAAGGCTTCTCTCAAGTTGGAGAAATACCTTATATCCTCTCATTTTTGCATTTCCTTCTTTCCCTGTGCTTTCTCTGGTGTCTTCAAAAGGCTGTGTTTAGTTGAAGACAAAAAACAAATGAAAACTTCTCTGCCATCTTCTGTATTCTAGAGCAGGATCTAGTTTGGATTGCCATGTTTCCATGTGAAGTAGGTATCCAAAACCTCGCTACCCTCAGCAGAGTCAAAACACTCTCAAGTAATTCAGTTGAACAAAGGTAAGTGTCCACTCTGGGAGAGCTGAATTGTTGGCAAGACTCTGCTGACTGAGTGGGAGCACAAACACCCGCGGTATCTACCACTGTGACCATCTAGACCTCATTGATCCTGCTTCTCCTTGAGTTGCTTTGGTTTTTGCATACACTGATTCTTGCTTGAGGAAGCAGAAGTGGCAGGAGGAAGTGGCTGTGGGTGACCTGAAGATGAGCCCTCATTTTGGATGCATGAGAACTGGTGTACAAAAAATCTTCAGATGAGCTTGCAAACCTTGTGTACCTCATTTCTTTGTAAGGTGGAAGAACTTGAAAGACTTTTGTTTTCAGCATACACCCTATGACTGGGTAGTGTGGTGAATGAGTGAGCAGAGCTCTTTGACCAATCTGGGCCATATATATGAGCACTTTGCAAACTGGACTTGGTATTTAGACAAACAGAACTGAGTTGGTGGGGAAACTTGGTCCCAGGTATAAGTTTTGACCCTGGGGACTTTGATGGCCCGCAATGTTCAAAGATGCTGCGATCTCTGGAAGCTGTGACAAGATCATAGAATCATACAATTGTCAAGGTTGGAAGGGACCTCAAAGATCATCTAGTTCCAACCCCCCTGCCATGGGCAGGGACACCTCCCACTACATCAGGTTGCTCAGAGCCCCATCCAGCCTGGCCCTAAAAACCTCCAGGGATGGGGCTTCCACCACCTCTCTGGGCAGCCTGTGCCAGTGTCTCACCAGCCTCATGGGGAAGAACTTCTTCCTAACGTCTTATGAATCTACCCACCTCCAGTTGTGATCCATTCCCCCTAGTCCTATCACTGCCCGACATCCTAAAAAGTCCCTCCCCAGCTTTCTTGTAGGCCCACTTCAGATCTTGGAAGGCCACAGTAAGGTCTCCTCAGAGCCTTCTCTTCTCCAGACTGAATAACCCCAACTCTCTCAGCCTGTCTTCTCTGATAGAGAAGCTCAATCTTTCTGAACCCCCCCCTGGGTTGTCTTAGCTTGAATTTCTGGAAGTAAAACCCCCAAATTATTGAACACTTAACTTTCTTTAGCCTTGAGACCCTGCTAGGGACCAGTCTCATGCAGGGACTGGGCTGCCAGCAGAGTATCGTTGTTCCCAGGCCTTTTTTGAGCCGAGTCTGGCAGAGCACACAACTCTGAAGCACCTGTGAAAGCTTATCAAGGTGTTACACCATGGCAGTTTTTGCCAGGTGATTCAGGAATCTCTAGGTTGGCTGTATTTATATATTCTTTCCTTCTTCCTTTGATTTTTTTCCCCCAGGATGGGACGAGTAGTGTCACTGATGAGTAGACTGCTGATATTTTTAATTCCCACGGGTGTTTGGTTTATTGGGGTGAGGGAGTTGTGTGGGGTGTGTTTGAAGGGAAATCAGAACGCTTGGTGAGATGTGTTACATTCCAAGTGAGGTGGTTTTTAAATGGGGAAATAGGTAGGAATCGAAAGGAAAATTGAGCCAGCACATGAAGTGTGGGATGTATCCATAAATTTGCTTAAACTGCATGTAACTGTTTGCAGTACGTAACTAGAAATTAAGGCACTGCCAGGATAGAATGGTAGAAGAGCAGTTATATCTGTTGTGTCACCCGTTTCTCCTTTCTGCCCGAAGGTGAGTGCTTACTGATGTAGGTATTTTTTCTGTTTCCTTCCTTGATCAAATTAATAGTTATTTTTTTCTTTAAAAAAAATAGCAAACAAGAAAGGCTTGATAACCTGTGTTGTTTTCCCTTTTTTCCAACTCTCTGTGCTCTCCTTCTCCGGAGCTGTTATTGCAGCTTATCATGGGACTGTCTGGATTTGCATCCAGATCCTGCTAGGTTTTTTTTTTTCACTTGTATGTTTTTCTCTGGATTAACATAGTTTAAAGGAAGAGAGTGGAAGTTTATATGGGAAATAGAAATACTGGTCAGCTGCAAGGGTGGTTTTGAACCCTGTGTAGGATTTCCATGGTGACTTTTGTCTGCGTTCAAAGTACCTGTGGAGACAGGTAGGTCTTGCGAGCTCTTTCTCCTCAGGGGTGCAGTGGTAAATCCAGGGAGAGAGAAGCATCACCTGGGTCTCTCATTTCTCTGCTACAAAATGTCCCGAGCTCTGGAATCAGCTTCTTCCACAGACAGGGGTAAGGGGCATGGGTGGTCTTGTAGCACCAGGCAACAGTTGGATTTGGATTCTTGAGCTGCATTTTTGCCAGAGGCACTTGTGCTGCATGGAGAGCCCCTTGGCTGTAGTCTGTTTGGAGAAGAAAGCTGCAGGTCAGGACATGTGCTGGTTTGTCACAGACCAAGAGATCAGTTGCTTGAAATCCCATCAAGCAGTGATATCCCTAACATCTTTCTCTCTCTGTGTCACTGTGCAGCATTTCTTCAACCATCTGAAGCTTGAGGTGCTGGAACTTTTCTCCCTCAGACATGTTTTTTGACCTAGAAATGCTGTTTTCTTGGGGGGGTGGAGATCTTCTTCACTTAGTTCAGTCCTGCCCCCTGCAGCATCTTCTATTTGAAAACAAAGGCTCTGGATCCCTCTGAACAACCCCAGATGATCCTCAAAATCATGGCAATGACCTGATGTGTAGGAAGGCAGAGATGAGCGGGTGGGAGCACTGTTCTAGCACACAACCTTGTTTGTGTTGACAGTAAACAGGACGGTGGTTTGAACTCCCTTTTCACCTTTTAATCTTATTTTCAAGCTGAGGGGCTGTCCTGGGGAGTGGAAACCCCACAGCTTAGGAGCCCAGACCCAGAGGTGCACACCTTCTCTGGGAAGTCTGTCAAACCACTCTGCCAAGCCCTGGGACAGAGCCAGAACAAATGGGCAGCCTTTCCATCTTGTCTCACTCAGAGGAGGTGGACTTCTTGCCTTGCCCACCCCTCCCTGACCAAACTCCTAATGCTGCAAGTGAAGGCACTTGTGCTCGTGGTGGATTTTCCAACCCAAATGTTGCCATTAGGAACCGGAATCAGACCAAAGGACTGGATTAGCAGCCTGCTTTCAGGAGCTAGTAACTAAGTTTGGACTCTGTAGAATAGGGGCTGATATTCAGTTGGTGAAACGAAGGTAAAATCATAGAATCATAGAGTCATAGAATGTGAGGGGTTGGAAGGGACCTCTGGAGATCATCAAGTCCAATCCCCCTGCCAAGCAGGACCATAGAATCTAGGGCAGGTTACACAGGAACGCATCCAAATGGGTCTGGAAAGTCTCCAGAGAAGGAGACTCCACAACCTCTCTGGGAAGCCCCTTCCAGTGCTCTGTCACCCTCCCAGGAAAGAAGTTCCTCCTCATGCTGAGGTGGAACTTCCTGTGCTCTAGCTTACATCCATTGCCCCTTGGCCTATTGCGGGGTACAAGTGAGAAGAGGTTGCCCCTTTCTTCTTGACACGCAGCCCTCATCTATTGATCCACATTCATTAGATCCCCTCTCAGTCTTCTCTTCTCCAGACTAAAAAGCCCCAGGATTCTCAACCTTTCCTCAGAAGGCAGGTGTTCCAGTCCCCTCATCATCCTTGTAGCCCTCCACTGGACTCTCTCCAGTAGATCTCTGTCCCTCTTGAACTGGGGAGCCCAGAACTGAATGCAGTACTGCAGGTGAGGTCTCACCAGGGCAGAGTAGAGTCATGTCAGTTCTCTGCAGAAGTCTAACTTGTAAAAAAATTTTTTTTTCCTTCTGTTTTCTCCCTTGTAGCTGAGAACCATCCCCTAGCAGCCTGGAGCTTGTGAGAAACCCAACTCCCCTTTTGCTCCTCTTATGAGTCAGATTATGTTGCAATTCTCTGCCACGTGCTGATCAGAGGATATTGGGTTCAGGCTTCTGGTAGCTGCTGTTCTTCCTGGTTGTTACCTTCTGGATTGTTTGACTCATGAAAGCGTGATGCTGGGGGCTGCTCGCTGTTATTAATTACGTGCCGCGTATGGGTTTGCCTTTGGGTGTTGGTCTCCTATTCTCGGAATCTTGCAAATATTTGAAACAACCAGCCTATTGTTTAGCAAGTGCTCTACACACTCTGTAGGCCTTTTGTAATTTTGGTTTTTAAAAAAAGAATAATAAAAGAATGACTAATGGAGCATGAGCGGTGCTGGTGACACTGTAGTCCATTGTGTAACTATTGAGAGCAAAATTTGCATTCCTAGAAGAGCTTGTTCACGGTCAAAATATAGGACATTCTCTTTATGGCTCGTGGGAAAACGTGTACTATATATTCAGCTCAGGATGCTACTTACAAGGATCAGCTTTTTAAAAATGACATTTTCCTCCCTTGGAACGTTGAAGTCAGACTGAAACCCGGCTGGGCTTGGCAGCAGAAGTGAATCTTTTTCATTCAGGCAAGTGGTGGTGGTGGGGGGACTATTTTAGGTCTGTCACACACACACACACACACAATGATTTGTTTGCTGAAATGGCTTCTTTTTGAGATGTTGTTAAGCTCTGACATTGCTGGCCCTTTCGAACGGAGAGCATATGTTAATATATAATATAATATAATATAATATATAACTGTCTGCCTCTTCTGAGTGCCAGAGGAAGCCTGGCAGTTGGTGCTTTTCTTTCCTTCCAAAGCATGATTTGTTTATGTCTTTGTTTCTTTTCCCCTCTGAGATTCATACAGGTCAAGCAGAGGTTAAAGTGGGATCTTTAAATGGTTAGAAGAAAATAGGACTTCCATGTACTTCTGAAATGTAGCAATTGTCTGTTCTCAGTGTGGGGTGTTTGGAGGGGCTAAGGGTGCATCCCATGTACACTCTAGGTAGGTAGTTCCCTTGGACAGGCTGCAAGAGTTGGGGCTGTTCAGCCTGGAGAAGAGAAGGCTCTGGGGGGACCTTAGAGCGACCTTCCAGTACCTGGAAAGGGCCCATAGGAAGGCTGGAGGAGATCTGTTTCTTGAGGGTCTGTAGCGACAGGATGAGGGCTGATGGTTTTAAGCTAGAAAAGGGTAGATTTAGGCTGGACATTAGGAAGAAGTTCTTTAATATGAGGGTGGTGGATCACTGGAACAGGTTGCCCAGAGAGGTGGTGGAGGCCCCATCCCTGGAGACATTCAAGGTCAGGCTTGATGAGGCTCTGAGCAACCTGACCTGGGTAGAGATGTCTGTACTTATTGTAGGGGGGTTGGACTAGATGACCTTTAGCTGTCCCTTCCAACCCAATCCATTCTATGATTCTATGATTTAGTACTTGTTGTCTAAGTAGAATAAGCCTGTTTTGATTTTCTCTTTCTCTGTGAAGAGTTAAGATCAAGTCCCTGCTTGCCGGAGATGCTACTCCTTTGTCTGTCCATGTAAGCTCTTTGGGAGAGGGACTGCCTGTTAGCAGGGGCACACGCAGTGCCAAGCACTGTGGCGTTCGTGTCCTGGGAGAGATGGTGTTAAGATGCTAAAACTTAAATTACAGCAGCAGAGCCTGTTATGGCCAGTGGCAGAGAGGACGCCAGCACAGCGCCCGGCTCCCGCTGCAAGGCTCCGGCTCGGTCAGACCCCAGCTCAGCTTTGAAGTGCTCACCTGAAGAGGGGCATATGAGGGGCTTCTGAGGACCCTTAGGTGTGTACACACATAGATACACAGAGAAGGACTATAGGGACCACTTGGCCTCAGCCCAGATGCACAGAGAGCTGCTGTGAATGGCAGAGCCAGATGTGGGCAGCAGCTGGATTTCCCAGGCCAGTTCAGCCAGTACTAGCTAGGACAAGGTTGTATTCATGGGGAACAAGCACCGGCTTGTCTCCCTCTGCTCTGATGTCACCCAGAAGGTTTCTCAGTATTTCTTTTTCCTTCTTTGAAAGAAACAGGAACACTGAAAGTATTGAGGAGGGAGAGTTGTTGGCTTGAATTTGGGCAGCGAGCAGGGAGCGCTCGATCCCTCTGTCCCACTACGCTTTGAGGTGCCCAAGTGCTGCAGATGCTCCTGCTCATGGCCCTGCTGTAAATTTAAATCAGATCCTGCTCTCCTGGCATCTGAGGCTCCGTGGAGAAGGACCTTGGAGTCCTGGTGGACAGCAAGTTCTCTATGGGACAGCAATGTGCCCTTGTGGCCAAGAAAGCCAATGGTCTCCTGGGGTGCATGAAGAAGAGTGTGTCCAGCAGATGGAGGGAGGTCCTCCTCCCCCTCTATTCTGCCCTGGTGAGTCCTCACCTGGAGTCCTGCATTCAGTTCTGGGCTCCTCAGTTCAAGAGGGACAGAGATCTACTGGAGAGAGTCCGGGGGAGGCTACAAGGATGATGAGGGGACTGGAATACCTGCCTTGTGAGGAAAGGTTGAGAGCCCTGGGGCTGTTTAGTGTGGAGAAGAGAAGCCTGAGAGGGTATCTAATGAATGTGTCTAAATAGATGAGGGCTGGGTGTCAAGAAGAAAGGGGCAACCTCTTCTCATTTGTGCCCTGCAATAGGACAAGGGGCAATGGATGCAACTTAGAGCACAGGAAGTTGCACCTCAGCATGAGGAGGAACTTCTTTCCTGTGAGGGTTCCAGAGCACTGGAAGGGGCTCCCCAGAGAGGTTGTGGAGTCTCCTTCTCTGGAGACTTTCAAGACCCATCTGGATGCATTCCTGTGTAACCTGCCCTAGATTCTGTGGTCCTGCTTGGCAGGGGGGTTGGTCTCGATGATCTCCAGAGGTCCTTTCCAACCCCTCACATTCTATGACTCTATGATTCTATAATGAGAAACTTCTTAAACAATAGGACAAGAGGAGATGGAGTTTTGCCCTCTCCTTTATGATCTCTGCGGCTGAAGCTGCATCACCCCATGGTGCATTTCATCACCCATCTTCCATGTCAGTTCCGTGACTATTGAAACAAAATGGTCGGTTTGATACAGAAAAAAACGGTGCGAGCAGCTCATGCCAATTAGCGTCTGAGTCACTGGCACAGTCTGCAAGCGCTGAAGCAGCTACTTGTTGTACTGGCAGGGAAGGAGTATTCCTAAGGAAGGTGCTGGAGTGCTGACTTTATCAGCACCGACAGCGTTTTGGTGTGTTATTTATAGGAGTGAGTCAGGTCAGTATTTTAAGATGTTGGTACAAAAAAAGAAAAATAGGTGTCCTTGAGCCCTATGTATATACTGTAAATAAAAGTGACATATTTTCCAGAGATGTGTTTTCGTACTGACCCATCAGTTTTTTGCAGAGTTCTGGGTGTTAAACTCAGGCACAGGTTCCCAGTCATGGATTTTTTTTTTAATATTTTATTTTACCTGTATGATGTCTTTTTTTTTGAGCAAGGCAAAGGTCTCTTCCTCTGTTTTAAAAGTCTGAACAAATGTCTTCAGATATTAACAAGAGTTTCTCAGGGAGAAAGCGTTCTTACATAGAGTCATAAAATGGTTTGGGTTGGAAGGGACCTTTGAAAGATCATCTGGCCGAACCCCCTTGCCATGAGCAGGGACATCTTTCACTAGATGAGGTTGCTCAAAGCCCCATCCAACTTGGCCTTGCATGCTTCCAGGGATGGGGTGTCCTCTTCCAGTGTCACCCTCATTGTAGCCAGTCCCTTTCTGCAACGGATTGTTTCGTATCTTTAAGAGTACATGTATATGTATACTTTTTATGTTCTTGCTGACCAGAAGTGTAGTAGAAGGAATTTTTTATGTTCTTGCTGAATAGGAAGAGGCACACCCATAAGATGCTTGCTTGGAAATGACCATTCTCAGCAGCTACCAGCTGGGATGGTTTAGCCAGACCATCCCTTAAAGCAGTGTGTCAGGGTCGGAGCGCAGCCGTCCAAACCTTCAGAGGTCATGACAGTGTCATGACCCCTGTCTCAGGTTTTGCCAGAAGTCCTTGTGAAGTTTTAGGTGATACACAGAATCATAGAATGTGAGGGGTTGGAAGGGACCTCTGGAGATCATCAAGCCCAACCCCCCTGCCAAGCAGGACCATAGAATCTAGGGCAGGTTACACAGGAACGCATCCAGATGGGTCTGGAAAGTCTCCAGAGAAGGAGACTCCACAACCTCTCTGGGGAGCCTGTTCCAGTGCTCTGTCACCCTCCCAGGAAAGAAGTTCCTCCTCATGGTGAGGTGGAACTTCCTGTGCTCTACCTTGCATCCATAGATGCATGAAGAGTAAAATCACGGAACAGAATTGGTTTGGTTCTAACTCGATCCAGGGCTGCTGAGCAGGTTGGAGAGCTGGGTGATTAGCTCTTGAATTGTGTACAAGGAATGCATTCAGTTGAATTGTGCTAGTCGAGTGGCACCCTGGCATCTTTTATTTTAAATAATTTTTCACTGTTCCATTTCTAAGTGTCGACTTCTTAGAGCTGCCAGTACTCTTTAATCCTTGGAGAGTAAGGACTAACTCCCAGCAAGAGCCCAATTTTGCTGTCGCCCTTCCTGTTTTTAACACTGCCTGTGCAATTCTTTGCCAAACTCTGAAGAATAGAAATAAAAATAGAACATTTTGGCCTTTCGGTAGCTTGTTACCAGTAGCAAACCAATTTTCAGACAATGAACAGATCTCCAGGCCCTTTGGAAGCTCAGATAGAGCTGCTTCTAGGTTGTCACAAGTCTAATTAATACACGTAGTTAACGGTAGTACTCCTGCTAGTATTCTGCTTTGGCCAAGGCTGGACTTGCAAGGCCGGTATCTGATCCTTAGGCGTGTCTTTACAGGCAAGTAGAACCTTTCTGGGGTTGGTAGGAGGATTAATTTGTGCTGGTCACATACTGTGGCTTCAGGCATTCTACCACAGAGGAACTTTCTCGACAGTCATCTGGGGTTTTAAGAGCATTATAAGCAAATGCTAATTTTAAGCAATAACGGTTGTAGGAGAGGTCACAGCATAAAAATGCAATAAAATAAGCCCATTTTAATTGCTTACAGCTGTCCTAGAAAACCTGTAGAGAAGCAGCAAATAACTGTTTTGCTTTGCTACTTAGCAAGTCGCGCTTTGTCGCAGCAGAGAGGCCTGCTGAGAGAGTCTTCTTAATTCTCCTGAGGGTTGTACTTGTACCCGAACTAGGAGAGTTATGTGTGATGGGAAGAGTTCGATCCTGAGTTTCTTCCGCTGCTGTAAAGCTGTGGTTGGAGTTGTGCTGGTGAGCGTTCGGGAGCCCGTCTGGCTGTTTTCATCCCTGTGTAGCTGTTGTGCTGGTTCAGCCATCACCACTTGATACTTCCATCAGTTGCCTGATCACACAGGCCAACAGTGAACTCAGCAACAGCCCCTCACAAGGCTTCTTGCAGACAGTCCTGCCATAGGTTCCTGTGGGCCCAGCTCCTCCACTGCCCACTGTGGTGCCAGCATCACCTGCTGGACACAACAGACAGAGATGGCTCCTCAGTGGCCCTTCACATGAAAGGACACCACTGAGAGAGCTCAGCAAGATGCAACCAGCCCCAACAGAAACCACACCCAACAGGAGGCTCTTCTACCTAATCATCTCCTGGTTGATATAATCCTGGCCTCACCCACCACCCCAACCATGACCACCTGGGTGAGGGCAGAGCCACAGGTGGGCCAGATTCTGCCTCTGGAACATGAAGCCAACAGAAACAACAAAACATTCTGCTAGGTTGTGACTCATTCACAGGTCAACTCCAACTTGGGACCCACAGCTGGGGCCCCAGCACTTCAGTAGCGCACTAATATCTCCCATCTGAAAGCGTGAAACGGGGGCTCTGAGTTTCTGTGATTTAGGATGTGGTTGAGTGTGTGACCATGGTCTCTCAGTGTGAGCTGGGCTTTGGTAATGAACTGTGTGCCCTTTGGTGATCCATGGCAGTGGCGAGCAAAACAAGTTCTCCGAAGCCACTGCTGAGGGCTGGAAAACTGAGAGCAGAAAGGGTGGAAATGGTGAGAAGTGCCTGGTGCAACTGCAGGCAGGTGGCTGTGTTCTACCCTTTGAACTTGGATCCTCCTTGAGCACGGTTTTAATATGCTTTGGTGTTTCTTTTCACAGCGCTTCCACTTCTCACTCGGACCACTCCACTCACACCAAATCTGCTTCTGCTATATCGTCCGACTCAGTCTCCACCTCGGCAGACAACTTCTCTCCAGATCTGAGGGTATGTGTGTTTTGTCTTAAAAAAGGAAAATATGTTATCAGTTGTGGCCTTCTTTAGAGGACACTTCTTGCTCCTGTGGGTTGGGACATGATAAAGTGACGGCAGCTTTCAGGTTAATGCTGAATTTCATGTAGCCAAAGCATGAATGGACTCAAAAAGGTGGAGTTGAACCTCTACCATCCTATTTCCTTTGTTATAGAGTTGTTCAGTCTTCAAAAAGCTGCCTCTGCAATCCACACCTGGAGATGAATTTTTCAAAGGAACTCCGTTTTCTTTTAAATGCTATAAGTAAGTGAAATCATCAACCTGCCAGTTACAGATCCTTTTCTTTTTTTTGTTGTGTGTGTGTAGAAAAGAGATGTTCTCTCTTGAGAGCTCTTGCTTGTTTGTAAACACGGAGTCCTTGGAAGTATCTTCTTTCAGAGAAAGATTGCTATCTTCAAGCTGGTAAAAATAATCTTCTGTCACAATACGTTGCTCTGACATAAAACCAAGGCTTTTTTAAGTCTGTTCTTAGATTAATTATAAAGTTCTAGTTCAGCGTCACGAGAGTTTTGAAAGGAAACCAAGGGCTTTGCTAATATACCTTTGCTTTAAAAAAACATCCCTGAGTAGAAAACTGTTGGTATTGGTACATTCCAGTAATGGCTTCTAGCCTTTCGCAGCTGTCCAAGTGCCGGGCCCTGCACTTGGGTCACAACAACCCCCAGCAGTGCTACAGGCTTGGGGAGGAGTGGCTGGAAAGCTGCCTGGTGGAGAAGGACCTGGGGTTGTTGGTGGACAGCTGGCTGAAGATGAGCCAGCAGTGTGCCCAGGCGGCCAAGAAGGCCAACGGCATCCTGGCCTGTATCAGAAATGGTGTGACCAGCAGAAATAGGGAGGTGATTGTGCCCCTGGACTCGGCGCTCGTGAGACCGCACCTTGAGTACTGTGGCCAGTTCTGGGCACCTCAAGACAAGAGAGATCTGGAGGTGCTGGAGGGAGTGCAGAGGAGGGCAACGAAGCTGGTGAAGGGCCTGGAGAATAAATCTTATGAAGAGCAATTGAAGGAGCTGGGACTATTTAGTTTGATGAAGAGAAGGCCAAGGGGAGACCTCATCACTCTCTACAACTACCTGAAAGGCCATTGTAGAGAGGTTGGTGCTGGTCTCTTCTCACAGGTAATTGGCGATAGGACAAGAGAGAATGGCTTCAAGCTGCAAGTTTAGACTGGACTTCAAGTAGATTTAGACTGGACATCAGGAAGAAATTTTTCACGGAGAGAGTAGTCAGGTACTGGGATAGGCTGCCCAGGGAGGGGGTTGAGTCACCATCCCTGGAGGTGTTTCAGGGTGGCTTAGATGTGGTGTTGGGGGCTATGGTTTAGGGGAGAACTTGTAGAGTAGGGTTGATGGTTGGACTTGATGATCCCAAGGGTCTTTTCCAACTTGAAGGATTCTATGATTCTAACATAAGCCTGCTGTGCTTCACCTAAAGCCTGCTCCTGCAGAGGTGGTGTGAGTGGCTGCAATGTGGTTCTGTGCAGGCATGAAGCTGGTTCTTGCCTTCACACTTGAGTGACCGCTTGTCAGCGGGAGGCAAACCTAGAGCAAATGCATTCCCGTGGTCCTATTTCTATTAGGGTATGGGGAGAAAGGGGCAGTATCCACTGGGACATGTTGACTGTATCTCTCCTAGAGGAATTCACGCATTAACCATTTCTCTCCTTGTTCCTGAGAGTGTTTGATGGTGGAGAACAAGCCTGGGAGGTGAGATGAAGCTCTGTCCTCTGCTGCGGACAGCCTCTTGTGTTGGCATTGCCGGTGCAACGGCAGTCCCAAAATCTGTCCTCAAATCCATTGCTGTCGCTGCTAGTGTGTTACCCTTTGCTCCTCAGGCTTGTTCTTGGAGCCTAATGCCAGCTCAGTGGAAGATTTATTATGAGTGGTAAACAGCTAACACTGATGTCTTTCAGGTCTTGAGAAGAACAGACGTCCTCTGTCTGGGCTTCTCATTCTTTGTCCAATTTTCTCTGAATTAACATCGCTGTTCTGTGACACCTTTTTTCAAGTCAGTCCTGTAAGAGATATTTCAAGGTCCTGATTGTTCTTAACTATTTCCTTTGATCATTCCAAGAGGTGGCCTTGCCTTTCATACTGCAGATGAGGTCTCACCGTGAGCTGATAGAGTGGCATGAGCACATTCTTCCTTCTAGCCCTCTCCTTTCACGCCTGAGCATCTTGTACAGCTTTGAATGGCACAAGGCAGCATGAACTCCCCAATCTTAACAGCTGCTGAGGGTTGAGCTAAGCACCTTATTACTTCTGAGGACAAAAAGAAGTCCCACATTGTTCCTGGAAAAAAATGTATGAGAATAAGCCCTGAAGTGGGAACTAATGCATGATGTGATAACTCTGTGGTATGAGAGACAAGTGCCACAGGGTGTTCTCACAGGAAGGTGTTGCTTCAGTTGGCTTTAAGAGGCTGAAAAGAAGCTTTTCAAGACTTTGAAGTGGATCTGCCAGCTATGGGATTATGCTCTTGATGTGTATTTAAATTTGCCCTGCTAGAATGAATTGCTACGTGGATCCATCATCACTCGTACCTCTACTTCTACCTCCTACTCCTGCCTCCACAACCAGAGAGGTTGTGGAGTCTCCTTCTCTGGAGACTTTCCAGACCCGTCTGGATGCGTTCCTGTGTGACCTGCCCTAGATTCTATGGTCCTGCTTGGCAGGGGGATTGGACTCGATCATCTCCAGAGGTTCCTTCCAACCCCTTGCCTTCTGTGATTCTATGATTCTACTTGGTCCCTGCGTGTGTGTTGACTCAAATTTAGGAATTACATTTCTGCGACAATGGAAAAGCCACTTTGTGATAGCTACAATTAGCACTCTCTTTTTCTGTGGATAATTTTTAGAAGACTAGTAGGTGTCCATTGGAAGGAGAGAACCAGGGGAAGGACCTACATAATTTCTTGCCACCCGTGTCTGTGGTTTTCTTTTGGAGTGCAATTAACACCCTGGGTGTACGTGTGCAGCCCTGTAACGAGGTAAATGAGACAATTCCTACTGAATGCACATGTAGTATTTTTCCTAAATCTTTCTCAAAGTATTGAATAATAACCTTGATGAAGGTTGTGGGCTTTTATTTGTTTTTTTTTTTAAAATGTATTAATGTATTAAGCATTTCAGTATCTGGAACTGAGATTAAATTGCCTTTTCACTGCAACGTATAGAATTTCCATGTCATAAACTGACTCTAAATAACTCTGTCCGCTTCAGTTAGCAAGAAGAAAAAAGCCCCAATCACAGAATCACAGAATGTTAGGGGTTGGAAGGGACCTCAAAGATCATCTAGTCCAGCCCCCCTGCCAGAGCAGGATCACCTACAATAGATCGCACAGGAATGCGTCCAGGTGGCTTTTGAATGTCTCCAAAGAAGGAGACTCCACAACCCCCATGGGCAGCCTGTTCCAGTGCTCTGTCACCCTCACCGTGAAAAAGTGTTTTCTAATAGTTTTATGGAATCTCCTATGTTCCAACTTGTACCCATTGCCCCTTGTCCTGTCATTGGACGTCACTGAAAAGAGCCTGGCTCCATCCTCCTGACACTTGCCCTTGACATATTTAGAGACATTTATGAGGTCACCCCTCAGTCTCCTCTTCTCCAAGCTAAAAGAGACCCAGCTCCTTCAGCCTTTCCTCATAAGGGAGATTTTCCACTCCCTTAATCATCTTGGTGGCTCTGCGCTGGACTCTCTCAAGCAGTTCCCTGTCTCTCTTGAGCTGAAAGGCCCAGAACTGGACACAATACTCCAGATGTGGCCTCACCAGGGCAGAGTAGAGGGGCAGGAGGACCTCTCTTGACCTACTTGCTACTCCCCTTGTAATACACCCCAGGATGCCATTGGCCTTCTTGGCCACGAGGGCACACTGCTGGCTCGTGATCATCCTGCTGTCCACCCAATCCCAACAGAAAACCAACAAAGCACTGTTAGGTTCTCCCCTCCACCCTCTTCCCGATCTCAAATCTGAAGCTGTTCAGAGTTGAATTAGGGAATGCACTTTTTGAGGGAGCTTCTGGCAAATACACTGTCATACGCTTTAACATAAGGTACAGATCAGGCAAGAGCGGAATGGAATGGAAGTAGCTGGAAGAGAAAAGGAGCAGGAGCTTGGGTCAATCACGCCATGATCAATGTGATCAAGTGAAAGCCATTTATTTAGTAAAACTTCGCTCTTTTATAACCTCTTTGGCATAGCACGCAGTACAAGCTATTGCGCTATTGGTTACATTGTGCACATCATTTACCTAGTAACAATTTCTAATTGGTAGTACATATTCTTCAAGCTCTCGTTATTGTAGGACAGCTCAGTCCATTCTCCCTACACATGCTAATTGGCTGATGTTCTTGTTGTTCTTCCTACTATGTCCACTGACTTCTTGCCAGGTTGCTGTTCTGTGGAATTTGCTCGTTAGGCCTCTTAGCTCCTTCACTCCCTGGGACTCTTCAGCCTCAGGGCTTCCCGGGCTCTTTCAGGGAAACATAATTATCTGCTCAAAGCTAAGGTCCATCCCTGAGTCCTCAGACCAGCTGTGGACTCCCACAGTAGATGCTTTGTAATTTCGGATAAGATTTTAAAACCCCTTAAAGCCAACATTGCCAAAGGGATTGAGGGGCATAAATGACTCTTAGAGATCTGGAAACTTGGTGGTTATCAAAGTCCAGGGAGATTCTTGCACCTCAGTCCCATAGGTGGTATTTTCTCTAGCTTTTAGTCATAGAGTCGTAGAACGGTTCAGTTTGGAAGGGACCTGAAAGATTATCTGGTTCCAACCCTTCTGCCATGGATGGAGACACCTCCCACTAGACCAGTTGGGACTTTTCGCTTGGGTAGTTGTTAATTTATAGGATAATGCCTGAAGTTTACCATGTTCAAAGCTTTAGAGTAGATCTCATAAAGGGGTTGGATCCTTTCCACCTGCAGTTGGGAAGCAGTGGATCCAGCCAGTGGAGCCTGCTGCCACTTCCCTTAAGAACAGTATCTTTGCCTGAAAAAGTGTCAAGGTCCATTGTGTTTGGTTTTGGATTGTAAACATCAAAAGCCTGAACCAGAGGATGGAAACTTGTATGTTTGCTTTCATGTGTTGCTTCTAGGCCAAGTGGACAGAGGAAACCAACACCGCAAACCCATGTGTCACCTGCTTAGTTGTGCAGCCTTCAGAAAAGGTGGTTCAAGTCTTTGTTCTTGGCGTTGCTGTGTGACCACTAAACCATTCTCCCCTTTGAGGGCAACAGTAAGATCTACAATTCCTGATACTCCTCTGAGGGCCAGAAATATGTTGTACGAGCATGTGCCCCAGCTTCCATGATTGCTTGCTTCCTCTGCAGTAATTGTTGTCCTTTGATATACAGGGAACTGGTGGATTCTCAGTGGGTTTGTATGTGAGATGCAAGAACGCTGTTGTTGGAACAGAGCAGAAAAAGGAAGAAGCAGAGTTGCTGATGTAACCTTTGTTTGTTACCCATTGTGGGTATGGATGGAGACTGCAGACAAGCCCACGCAGTTTATTTTGTAAGATGTGTGACTGATGCATGGCAAAAAGTGTATGAAGGAGCCTTCTTCCAAGACAGTCAATGGATGCCATCGCTGTCTCCTTAGGTTTCCTGGATGAAATCCGTTTGAGCAAGTCTGCATTCAAGCTAGCCAAGCACAATTCCTTTGTAGCTGCTGGAAAAGAAACAGGTCGTTTATGATCTGATTTATCTGGGCTTTAAGGAAATGCTCATGCTAGGTGAGAACATCATGTAGCTGGGCTAGAGAAGTCCTTGCTGCAGGATGTTGTGAATGTTGTCTGAGAGCCAGCAACTTGTTTCTCAGAGTGGATCCTGGCTTTAGGTCTGCTCCAGTAAAGGTGCATTTGAAAACCTGCCGTGTTTCTCCTCTGGCTGTGATGAGAGTTCAGGGGAAGTTCTCTAGATGTAGACCTCTATAACTGAGGTAAATCCTGTCCTGCAGGTGCCGTTGGGCAGGATTAACCAAAATGCCAGTCACCGACTTGGCAGCCTTGGTGTTACTTTCTTCTCGCTTTAGCGCAAAGTGGCTTAGACTAGTTTTATGTAGAACATGTATAGTGTTAGTAGGAAAACATATTGAAGAAAGATGTGATTTCCCCCCTCGGATCCTGGGCTGTAAATCACTACAACTAGCCTCAGCGAGATTTTCCATCGCTATCTCCCTGCCAACGCAGGAAGTGTGTCAGGCCTCAGTTTATGCATAACACATGTTCAACAAGAGCGGGGTTTAGCGAGCGGCATAACTTTCTAAACTTTAAGCACTCATTTAAGCAATGTTTTTCAGTTTTGCTTGTAAGGGTCTTTTCAGTTCATAGAATCATAGAATGTGAGGGGTTGGAAGGGACCTCTGGAGATCATCAAGTCCAACCCCCCTGCCAAGCAGGACCAGAGAATCTAGGGCAGGTCACACAGGAACGCATCCAGACGGGTCTGGAAAGTCTCCAGAGAAGGAGACTCCACAACCTCTCTGGGGAGCCCCTTCCAGGGCGCTGTCACCCTCCCAGGAAAGAAGTTCCTCCTCATGCTGAGGTGCAACTTCCTGTGCTCTAGCTTGCATCCATTGCCCCTTGTCCTGTCGCAGGGCACAAGTGAGAAGAGGTTGCCCCTTTCTTCTTGACACCCAGCCCTCATCTATTGATCCACATTCATTAGATCCCCTCTCAGTCTTCTCTTCTCCAGACTAGAAAGCCCCAGATCTCTCAACCTTTCCTCACAAGGCAGGTGTTCCAGTCCCCTCATCATCCTC
>VZZY01025781.1:26392-45804 GCA_013400335.1 Eurystomus gularis | reverse complement strand
GGCCAGGATTATATCAACCAGGAGATGATTAGGTAGAAGAGCTTCCTGTTGGGTGTGACTTCTGTTTAGGCTGGTTGCATCTTGCTGAGCTCTCTCAGTGGTGTCCTTTCATGTGAAGGGCCACTGAGGAGCCATCTCTGTCTGTTGTGTCCAGCAGGTGATGCTGGCACCACAGTGGGCAGTGGAGGAGCTGGGCCCACATGAACCTGTGGCAGGACTGTCTGCAAGAAGCCTTGTGAGGGGCTGTTGCTGAGTTCACTGTTGGCCTGTGTGATCAGGCAACTGATGGAAGTATCAAGCGGTGATGGCTGAACCAGCACAACACCCTCTTGAACTGGGGAGCCTAGAACTGAACGCAGGACTCCAGGTGAGGTGTCACTAGGGCAGAGTAGAGGGGGAGGAGGACCTCCCTCCATCCACTGGACACACTCTTCTTAATGCACCCCAGGATACCAGTTAGTGAATAATGCTGGCTTGGAAGCACTAAATAATGAGAAAAGCTCTGCCTAAGCACCTTGAGGGCAGTTGAAGCCTCCCTGCCCTGCCCGTCAGCTCCATCCCTCGCTCGGTGATTTATGGGGATGGGTGCATTCTTGCTTTGGGCTGGCCCTTGACTCTTTGTGTGGGACTGCCTGTGAGAAGACTAGTTCATAGCACATGCAAAGATGTCTTCTGTGGTGGGAGCTTTCCCTCCCAGTGCACCAGCCTGAGACTGCTGTTAAATTCCAGACCGTATTGCACCAGCCACCAGATGGTGAAGATAATTGACCCGTGGTCACAAAAGGCTTGGCTAGGTGGGAACTGGTGATATGGTGCTGAAATTTAATAAACAGCTCATCGCCCTGTGAAATCTTGACCATATGTGTTTCTCCGCATCGTTGCTTTGGGCTCGGTTGTATTCTCACGTGGAGGTGCACCTCAGGTTTTTGTGGCTGTGGAGAAGTAGAAGCTCTACAGGCAGAAGTGGTCCTTCCTTGATGGGCCTGCAGTATTTCCACAGGTCCATTTGCACACCAGGATGAACTTGGGGGCAAATTCAAGAATGGGCGATGCCTTACACTATCAAAGGTATGAAGTAGAGGGGCTTCAAGAGTGGCAGAGGAGAAGCAAGGAAATCTTTTGGCCAAAAATATTTTGACAAGCTTTTGGCTGTACGAGTTGCGTGTGCGTGCCTGTGGGAAATGGGCTGCCTTTCTTCTTTGGAGCGGGCGATGAGCAAAGGCACAAAGGACTGGTTCTGGAGAATGAATGACACTCTTGTCCGTAAGCATGGTCATTCCAGGACAGCCCTGTAAGCGATTGGAATTTAGCCTCGGCCGTTGCCATGTTTTTCTAGGATGCCAGTTTCCATGACTCCATTTCCTAAGAATTAGAATCTTTTTCTTTTTAACTGTCCTAAGAGATGGAAAATCTTGGTCCCCTCCCTGAACCTCTCCCCAGCAAGTCCTTTTCTGCACCTCCCCCTTTCAAGGAAAGAAAACCACAGAGTAGCCAACCTCTGGGTTGCAAAATACTGATTTCATGCAACTTCAGTGGGGGGAAAAGCCAGATGCAGTTAGTTTGCTGTCTCCTTTACGTGGAAATAATACTCCCTAAGTGCTCCTCTGGTTAGAAGAGAGCAAAGACAGCAAGCATTGCTGATTTTTCTTATAGAGGTACCTGAATGTTTGACTATAAAATCATGCCCAGTGAAAGAATTCTCTGGAAGTGCCATCTCTTAGGAATGGAAAACTAAGGAGGATAAGCAAATGGCCTTCGTATGTTCCTCAGAAATATTTTCAGCTCTTTCTAATTGACTGCCGTCTTTCTCCTAGCCAGGAATCTTTCTTTTGCTGAGGAGAACTGGGTAAGAGATGGCTTTTTCCCTCCCCCTTTTTTCCCTGCTCTGGTTACAGGTTTGCAGATGGAAGCACAAATCAGGCAGGAATGAACACGCGTGGTATTTGAAAGGAGCATGTGGATTTGAGAGTGCTTGCAGTGCCTGCCAAGACTGGATTTTCTGTCGATGTGTTTGCACTGAATGAAACATCTTTGTACCCTTTCATGTGATTGTTTCCTCATTATAAATATGTAGTTACTTGCATCTTGAATCCTTACCTTACACATCGCTGAACTCTAAGGTGAAATTCTTGGGAAGAGAAACACTTTTCCGTGACTTATTTTAGTTGGTGGACTTCATAAGTCTCTTTTTGGTCACAGTGTTTACTTAAGACCAATGATATGAATTTCATTGAACTAGTTGAATGCTTTCCTTGAAAATTTTAGTCTATTTTCCCGTGTAAGTTGTTTGCTAAACAAAATTCAGGAAAAATAAAGGAAGGATAAAGTCAGGCTAAGGTGCCGTCCAAAGTTTTTTGAGCAGCCAGTGGAGAGCAGAGCTGTTGTTGTTCGAGACATATGTGGAACCGTTGCCACTGAAGGGAGTTCTGAAAGAAAAAATGTTGGACTTGCCTGAATAGATAAAATCTGCAGCCTTCTGTGCCAGGCAGCGTCGCTGTGTTGAGTCAGTGACGACGTTCTGTTGGAGCCTAATGAGAGAATTGTCTGGAGGCACCAAACCACACAAACTTGACGAGACAAGCGAACAAGTGGCCCTCGACAAAGTGTTCCTTTGAGCTTCTAAGCCTCGCCTTGTCCTTGTGCAGCGAGGGCCCAGGAGATTCACCAGCCCAGAGAGGCTGTTCCTCATCCCTGGACACTCAAATCTGACTGGGGACCTCGTGGAAAAAACAAAGGAGAAGACCCCAGGGAAATGACTTCCTCCTGCAGAAGAGTCCCTTTATATTACTCTGGTGACCGTGTTCTCTTTTTCAAAGTACACCAATCTTCCGCTTGTTTTTCCAGGATTTTTCCAGACAGTGGTAAGTAAGCAAGGGATTTCTCCAGCCTTTTTATACTCTCTCAAAGTAGGTACAGTAGGGAGACATCACAGTGTGGGATTTGGTTTTTTAGGTGTGATGGGAGAGCGTGGTTAAAAGGTGGTTGCCGTGTCCATTGTATGTGGTTGTCTTTAGAGTAGTGTCAGGACGGTCTGTCAGAACATTTTATTGATGATGTAACTGTCTCTTTGTGTTGTTTTTTAACCATGCTATGAAGCCTTCTTCATTTGAGTGCTCTCTTAGGAGCGGAATAGGCTTGATGTGGTCTTTGGGCAGTATATCTGATTCTCCGTGTTCTGTTCCAAAATGATCCATGTGTCCATGGTGTTTTGTCATTTCCTTCTTGAACTTCTGCTGTCTTGAAAGAGTAAGACCCAAAGCGTTTCCCTACAATGAACAACTTGCTGCTCTGAATGTCTCTGACATAGTTTTTCAACCCATCTGGTCAGAATCCTGAGGAAAGTCCCTGTGTCTCGGTCGTGCAGAAGTACTGCTGCCCTTCCCTCTAGTCCATTCTGCTGTGGCATTCTTAATGATTCAAAAAGAATCAGCAGAGTCCATTTACTTGCTGGATTTATGTTTTATTGCATTTCCTATAGGAGAGATAGCACATAAATATTGCCAAAGTTTCTGAAATAGCCATAAATGGTGGCTGCAAATCTTTGCAAAGCAGTGCGGGGTTTGTGGTCTATGGGAAGGTTTGTCGCTTCTGAGGCTACTGTTCTGTGGTCCTTCTAACTGAGCATTGAGAAGGTAGAAGCATCTAGGCAGCCAAATGCTAGAAAAAATGTACCTTTTTTGTTAGAAGAAGCATTTCATTGAGAGAAGACAGCAATGCACCTTGGAAAAATAATCTTAAAGAAGCATATGGGTCTTGATTCTGCCCATACTTGTGTCAGTTCTGCAGCTTCTGTCAACATCAGCTGGCTGTGTTTTTCTGAGGTGAATGGAAAGAGCTTCTGCATTGGTTTTGTTTCAGAGGTTTTTATGGTGTCACCNAATAGGTGAATGTGGTCTGAGACTAGCAAAAGGCGTTTGAAAGGAAAAGAACACTGGTTACCCAAGTGTCTGTGTTTTGCTCTTGATTTACAAAGGAAATAAATGAAAAAAAAACATTAAGTATGTAAAAATAATCCTATGGCTAAGCCTTTGCAGAAGGGCCGAGTTCCCTCATGTGGTTCTCTGAGACAGCACAAAGGAGTTAGTTGTGACCCAAAAGCTGTCTCTGGTAACTCAGCTAATAGGACCTGTCCTCCAAGCTTTGGAGAACTGTTTTGATGAAGTTCATGCTGTTTGTTTAATCTGAGCTGGGTCATACGCATCCTGCCTCTCTGCACAGAGTAAGTTTGGACCACTCTGCAAGGTACAGTTTGTATCTACTCAGTTGTGTTGGGATGTCCAGGAGGTTGGGCACTGTTACCCTGGCTGCAGCGAAGCACCAGAGATGAGATTTGCCCTACCAGATGTGGACATCTGCATTGGAGTTACTGACCCTAGTTCTCTGCTGTCGGTAGGAGGAAAGGCACTCATGCTAAACGTGACTCTCCTAGGTCCTCTGCTTTCTCCTGACCAAATGGAGAGCCTAGATTGACTAGCTGAGGTGTAGATCACCAATTTGAGATGAAATGGGTATTCTTGGAGTTTGCCCATAACCTTGCCCGCACAGTGGCAAGAGGAACGTGTTTAATCACGTGCCAGTCCTTGAGAGAAAGACTTTGAAAATTATTTTTAAAGTGAGTGGGAGAGGAAGGAAGGTTTGGATATGTTAACCGCAAGCAGAATATCCCCCAGGAGTTCATTAAAATTTGAAGTATCGGGCAATTATTGTCCTGTAGGAGATTAAACTTCTCACTTAGCTGTTGAGTTTCAAATCTGTATTTCCCCAATTGTTTGGAAAGCGACATATTTTTAAAAGCTGCTAATTCTACACACGTATTCTTGCACAGACACATCCGACATGCATGTTCTTGTCCCCGCGGCCTGTATCCTGCCTGTTGCTGCTGATGCTCACAGGTAGATGTGCCAAACCTGTGAGTTCAGAGTCCTGTACGGACAGATTCTATATGTTTATGTCAAGGGAACAGTTAGGAGACTAGATGTAGCACTTGAGGCGATGGTCTAGTGGTTAGGGAGATGTTGGGATGAAGGTTGGACTTGATGATCCTGGAAGTCCTTTCCAACCATAATGACTCTATGATTCCAGAACAGGACGGTGTGTAGTTGGAACAAAAGTGGCTCCAAGCCTGGAGAGCTCATCTTTTGAATAGATGGGTCAGACGTGGGTTTGGGGAAAAGGAGTAATGCAGGAGCAAGGTGGTCATGGCATTGGGTCGGGCTGCACCTGTGTCTGGTTGCACCAGTGCTCTGGCTTTAGGGGTAATAAATCTGTTCAAAACAGGAAATTATCTGGAGTGTGTAGGACATGACCAAGGAGAGGGAGGGAAAGAAAAAAATCACATGAAAGGTATATTTTAATTTTGTCTGAAGCAAAAAAGTTTCTTTTGGTCCTTCTGATTGTGGTAAAGGATAGAAGGATCTGTGCAGACTTGGGAAAGTTGTTACACAGCAATTTGGTGACACAAACCTGGGCCTCTCCTGAAGCTGCACAAAGCCAAAAAAGCCTGACCTTTGTCTGTGGGTTTCGGGACTCAAATATTCAGGACAAAGCAGAACAGAAGAGCTGGAAAATGTCTGGGAGGGCCCTCAGGTGCTCATGTCATGCATCTGCATTATCTGGAGGCTTGTGCTGCAGACATCAGTGTTCAGGGGCAAAGTTACTGTCCCTAGTCAGTCCTGGCTGTTCTCCCTCCCTCATTCTGGGTGTTTACGCACCTTTGCCCGTGTAGTCACACACTAAGCCAGTCCTGGCAAAATCATGGAATCATAGAATGGTTTGGGTTAGAAGGGACCATAAAGATCATCCAGTTCCAAACCCCTGCCATGGCAGGGACACCTCCCACTAGACCAGGTTGCTCAGGGCCCTGTCCAACCCAGCCTTGAACACCTCCAGGGATGGAGCATCCACAACTCCCCTGGGCAACCTGTGCCAGGGTCTCGCCACCCTCAGAGTGAAGAATTTCCTCCTAATTTCCAATCGAAATCTCCCCTCTTCCAGTTTGAACCCATCACCCCTTGTCCTATCACTACAGGCCTTTGTGAAAAGTCTCTCCCCAGCTTTCTTGTAGGCCCCCTTCAGATACTGGTAGGCCACAAGAAGGTCTCCCCAGAGCCTTCTCTTCTCCAGGTTGAACAAGCCCAATTCAATGATCCAGGTTATGGAAAAACAGCCATTAAAAAAGCCATGAAGCGACCCCAGACCTCTTACCTGAACTAAATCCGGAGCAGTTACAGCCCTGGCAGAGTGGGGAGGAGGAGACAACCCTGGCTTGGCCTCAGCTGGCGCAGGAGGCATGCGGTCATCCCGGCTGCGCGGCTTCACTGGTCGGCAGACGCCTTGCAGGTGATACCAGAAGAACATGGACCAGTTGTTTAATTCACAGGCCAAAGCAAACCCTGAATAGAGGGCTCGAGCACCCTCTCAGGTCCTTCTGGAGCAGCGTTCAGCAATGCACATCTAACACAAGGTGGGATCCTGGAGTAAGAGAAGCAGTTGTTAAGTGTAGCAAGTGTGGGTTTGTTCTGCCAAGTCGCTTGAGCAGAGAACAAAAGTAGGTGGTGGCATGAAGTCTTCACACCCCCTCTGAGCTGAGGCAAGACTTATGTTAAGGTGCTAAGGTATTCTCATGCTCAGCATCCCAGAGAGCTGTTTTATCTAGGGGGAGAACTGCTGATGGGTGGGACGAGTAGATGATGTCACTCGGTAAGAGGAGACAGAAATAAAGGTTATTCTGGTGTGTAACTAAACTCTTCATTCCACTGGAGATTCAGTTAACAAGCATAATATTTTTGTGGGGAAAATAGAGTGAAGACCTTGTTTGGCTTAGAGGCAAGGGAAAGTACACTGGCCTGGAGAATAAATCTTATGAAGAGTGATTGAAGGAGCTGGATTATTTAGTTTGAGGAAGAGGAGGCCAAGGGGAGACCTCATCACTCTCTACAACTACCTGAAAGGACATTGTAGAGAGGTTGGTGCTGGTCTCTTCTCACAGGTAATTGGCGATAGGACAAGAGAGAATGGCTTCAAGCTGCAAGTTTAGACTGGACTTCAAGTAGATTTAAACTGGACATCAGGAAGAAATTTTTCACGGAGAGAGTAGTCAGGTACTGGGATAGGCTGCCCAGGGAGGTGGTTGAGTCACCATCCCTGGAGGTGTTTCAGGGTGGTTTAGATGTGGTGTTGGGGGCTATGATTTAAGGGGGAACTTTGTAGAGTAGGGTTGATGGTTGGACTCGATGATTCCAAGGGTCTTTTCCAACCTGAAGGATTCTATGATTCTGTGATTTTTGGTAGCTATATTAGTTTTTTTACAGAAACTATCTTGGTGATGGTTGTGGCAGATATGGCCAAGCATGGGCCTCTACATCAACATGGTCCTGTTGCTAAGTAATGCTGATTCTGCCCAGCTCTGGCTGCAACCTTCATTGCTGATCTCTAAGCACTCTTTGTTTTTGTTCCCACCGGACAATTTAAAAACCTGAGACACACAAAGGTGGAACATTTCACTTGCAGATGTCTGAGGCATCCACCTCTGTGGTGTTGATGCCCCAGTAGCTGGGCAGGCTGCAGCAGTCGTGTCCCTGGCTCCCCTGCCCGCTTCCTTCCCTCACTGGAGCTTGTAACTTCATTCTGCAGGATTTGCAGAGGGCTGAATCCGGGCCCAGGAGTGTTATTTTTAGAGTCTTGAAAATAGGCTAACGTACAAAAAAAGCCTTTTCTCACAGTTTAATATCCATTTTTGGGTTGAGGATGGCAGTAAGACGGCTGGGATTTTAATGTCATCTCCTTAGTCATATAAGGGTTAGAGGGTCCATCTATGGTGTTAGCATCCTCCCAGAGCTCCACGTGTGTTGTCCCATCTCATTCATCCCCCTTGGTGTGTTTCCGAAACCCCTCTTTCCTTATCCACCCACTTTTCCTCGCTCCTGCCACCCCCTGTCCTTTAGCACTGCCCCACATGTCTTCTCCTACTTGGCCTGCTTGGCAGGGGGGTTGGACTTGATGATCTCCAGAGGTCCCTTCCAACCCCTAACATTCTATGATTCTCCTGTGCCCGCTGCCTGCATCATCAGCTGCATGCAGGTTGCATTTCCCCGAATCAATTTTAAGAAGCTCTTGACGGAGATGGATTTCAAGAAAATGCCTACTGCTCATTTCTCCATTTCTGCCAAGATGGGTTTCACATGTTCACATTCCAACTGGGAGGCTCGTTCAAGTTCCAGAGCTGGGCAGATGCTGCAAAGACCGACACACCACAGAAGTGTTTGTCCTGGGCTCTCTGATCATGTCTGTCTCAACCTCTTGGGAAGGATGACTGTTGTCCAGGGGAGATGGGCTTGTGCCGATCTTTGAAGTCATTGTGGAGGCAGTTGGTGCTGTGTTACCTGAGGTAGGGCATGTGGCTGAGGTCCGTTGAGGGGTGGTGAAAATGAGTTTAGTCCTCAACTCTGTACCAAAAAAAAAAAAAAGAGAAGAAAATTAAAACAAAGTGGGTGAGGTTCAGAGGTGAGAGGGCAGAAGCTCTTGACCTTCAGGTGCTGTGCCTCCAGGAGGCCGTCTGTCTGCTGCCCTGTGTTGAAGCGTGTGCAGTTCTGGATCGCTGACCCTTTCCTCTCACCCTGGTGACTCCACATTTCAGAGAGCGCGAGTGAGCAGATGGATTTTATTAGACTTCGAAGAGCTGGTTTTTAAACAGAAGAAGCTTTCAAGCTTGTCTTTGCAGAATGGCGTTGACATGGGTGTCTTTGTCTTCCGTACTGCTTGCCTCTTCCCTCCTCTCCCCCACCGGCAGTACAGTGTTTACAACCCACCTGAGCACTGCCCACCGAGTGGTCCTGGCAGCTCTTTGTCACACCAACTGTTTTCTGCCTATCTTACCTCGCATGGGTTTTGGCTTAAGGTACAGCCCAGTCCTCCAGATGTTTACCATTGGACGTGCTCCTGCTGACATCTGCAGGAGAGCAGCGAGTCCAGCTGTTGACTGAAGCGATCCTAGTAGCAGCTGCTGCCTGTTTGTGGTACAGGACCTTCTCAAAGAAGTTGCGATCGTGTCTTGAACGCAGAGTGTATTTTTCCTAATGTCCTTCCAAGATGAAACACCACAAACATGACCACCACTTACGGACTAATTAGCCAGAAGCCTCCGCCTCGTTTGGCATAGTCCAGATGTTATCCCGATAATTTCAGAGCTGTTATTCAAGCACGAGAACTGACACACAGGAGTTGAGAGCAGGTCTACATCACAGGCTTCTGTCGGTGAGGCCATCAGTCAGGGCTTTGATGGGATGTGTGATCTTTGGCCAACACAGCTGTGCCGACAAGAAATCCTCAGCATAGACTTCTGCTAGTTATATTATATAAAAATACCTGGTTTTGCTAGTATTGCTGATGTAGGGGAGAAGACTTTCTACAGGTTCAGTGCTGCCTGTGTGAGCTTGGTCAGCAGTGACCTCCCTCCAGCCATCTTGTAGACTCCAGTCTGACAGCTCTGGCAGCCTCCCTGGTGAGAACTGGCCGAAGTCGGGGCAGTTGTGAGATTCCTGTTAGGAAGCCAGGACTGTGCTTGCTTTTAAAGTTGTTTGGGGTTTTTTTTGAGAGTCTTTTCAATGCGTTTTTAAAAAACGTACATCTTCTTCTCAAGAAGGCTTTGATCTTGTTAATCTTTTCATCTATACATCAGTCTGTTGTGTGAAAATGCTGGAACGTGCTTTTATTGTGGCGTGGGGTTTCTTTGGGGTTTGCTTTCATTTTTTTTGGCATAGTTTTGAGAATTTTCCTTCCCCGAGGCTCTCCCTCTGACTTGATCCTCTATGAAAGTTGCCCACAGACGCGTCAGGTTCTAGAGTGTCGCTTCAGGCCACGTCTTTGAATTTTCTTTGCAGGGATTTCCTGTTATCCAATTAATTCCTTCTCTTTCCTCTCATTAAGATAAAGCACTTGGGGTGGGTCTGCACATTGAGTTGTGAGCAAACATGAGCTCTCTCTCCATGAGCCTGTCTCTACCAGGTGGGATGCGCGCCAGCTTTAAACCTAAAGTCTTGTGGTTGCTACAGCATGAGGCAGAGTCTGGACTAACATACCAGTTCTCTTTGTTAGTAGGTCCAGCAACTGGTGTGCTTCTGTGGTTGCGGTCACTTGGCCGGTTCAAGGCATGGGCCATATGGTTAAATCCATCTGCGTTCGGCCAAACAGATTTGGCGTTATTCTTGGTCTCTTACACGTGCTCTTCTCCCCTAATTCTTACTGTAGATTTAGATCTCAGGTTATGCTTTCGTAGTTACAGCTGTGCCTTCCTGGAATGTAACAAGTCGCTACTCCTGGGGCAAATCAGGATCTTTGCAGTTGCTGGACCCTCACTGAAGATGGGGGTGTGACAAGGTGAGCTGGGCAAAGAAGAACCTCATGAGGTTCAACAAGAAGAAGTGCAGAGTCCTGCACCTGGGAAGGAAGAACAAAATGCACCAGGACAGATTGGGAGGAAATCTGCTGGAGAGCAGCTCCGTGGAAAAAGACCTTGGAGTCCTGGTGGACAACAAGTTCTCCATGGGACAGCAATGTGCCCTTGTGGCCAAGAAAGCCAATGGTCTCCTGGGGTGCACTAAGAAGAGTGTGTCCAGCAGATGGAGGGAGGTCCTCCTCCCCCTCTACTCTGCCCTGGTGAGACCTCACCTGCAGTACTGCATTCAGTTCTGGGCTCCCCAGTTCAAGAGGGACAGAGATCTACTGGAGAGAGTCCAGCGGAGGCTACGAGGATGGTGAGGGGACTGGAACACCTGCCTTGTGAGGAAAGGTTGAGAGCCCTGGGGCTGTTTAGTGTGGAGAAGAGAAGCCTGAGAGAGGATCTAATGAATGTGGATCAATAGATGAGGGCTGGGCGTCAAGAGGAAAGGGGCAACCTCTTTTCACTTGTACCCTGCAATAGGCCAAGGGGCAATGGATGCAAGCTAGAGCACAGGAAGTTGCACCTCAGCATGAGGAGGAACTTCTTTCCTGTGAGGGTGACAGCGCCCTGGAAGGGGCTCCCCAGAGAGGTTGTGGAGTCACCTTCTCTGGAGACTTTCCAGACCCATCTGGATGCGTTCCTGTGTAACCTGCCCTAGATTCTGTGGTCCTGCTCTGGCAGGGGGGTTGGACTTGATGATCTCCAGAGGTCCCTTCCAACCCCTAACATTCTATGATTCTTGTTCATTGAGGGATGAACTTCCCTCAATGTAAACTAGAAATTGCTCTGCTTCATTAGCATCATGGGAACGTTTGATCACTTCAGCTGGGACAGGAAAAGATCCCTTTGGTTCTCTGCGTAACTGTGTGGACAGAGTTTGACTCATGAGGATGGGTTGGGGAGGAGAAGGTTGGAGCATGGAAGGTAGCCACCTGGGAAGTGTGCTGCTTTGAACAGCTTCCCCATCGCCAACATCCTTGCTTAAACACTTGTGTGTGGCCCAGTGGTGTGCTCGATGAT
This sequence comes from Eurystomus gularis, assembly GCA_013400335.1. Lineage (NCBI taxonomy): Eukaryota > Metazoa > Chordata > Aves > Coraciiformes > Coraciidae > Eurystomus > Eurystomus gularis. The sequence goes on along the minus strand of VZZY01025781.1, from coordinate 34,346 downwards.
GGGATGGAGGTCTTCCACATGCTTTGTGTTGACCTTTCAGATACTGAGACACTAGACAGTACCTCAAGATCTTTGAATATTTGTTGTCCTGGATGTTGTTGACTCATTGCAGGTAAGTGTAAGCTTCTTGGTATATGAAGACATAATGAATTTCTTTCTACCTGTCTTTTGTCTAGGTCCTGAGAGAGACTAATAAATTGGCTGAAATGGAAGAGCCACCTTTGCTACCAGGAGAAACCATCAAAGACATGGGTACGTGAGAACAAAATTCCCTATTGTTTGCTGACGAAATAGAGTATTCGCAGAGCACAATGTCTTGACAGTCATTGACCAACAGTGGCAAATTGCTGATGTTTTGAGAACCATGATCAGGCTGTTTTATGAAGTTATTGAGCATCGCATGAGCCACAGTAACTACGTGGCTTCTCTTAGCGTGTAGCAAATACAAGGGAATTGAATGTATCTTAGCATGAGTGATCAGGTAGGTTGTTCAGCTTTGCATTTGCTGCCTCATGAGAGGACATGGATGGACTGTTTCAAGTTGTCCTTGCCACAGAGTAGCCTCTTAGAATCATAGAGTCATTCAGGTCGGAAAAGACCTCTAGGATCATCTAGTCCAACCATCTTCAAACATCTCCCTGACCCCTAGACCATGTCTTGAACACCACATCTACCTGTTTTTTGAACACCTCCAGGGATGGTGACTCCATCACCTCCCTGGGCAGTCTGTTCCAGTGGCTAATCACTCTTTCAGTGAAGAACTTCTTCCTGATATCCAATCTAAACCTGCCGTGGCACAACTTGAGGCCATTACCTCTTGTCCTTTCATTAGTTACCCAGGAGAAGAGACCAACACCAGCCTCACCACAACCTCCTTTTAGGTAGTTGTAGAGAGCAAGGTCTCCCCTCAGCCTCCTCTTCTCCAGACTAAACAATCCCAGTTCCCTCAGGTGCTCCTCGTACGACATGTTCTCCAGACCCCTCACCAGCTTCACTGCCCTTCTCTGCACCCGTTCCAGCTCTTAGGTTGACACAGCAGAACTGTGTCTCAAATCTGTCATAGACTGCAGGAGAGGATATAAGTGCTGTTGCATAGAACTTCTTGTGGTAGGGGATGGGGCTTTTTGCCTTTATTTTCATCCAGCCGTTCTGACACGCATCAAATGTGCTGATGCACTCCAGCCTGAAAGTTTGAGTAAACCTCTTGCTTACTTTTCTGCAAAAGATTTTTGCATTTGCTAGTTTAACGTGTTGCCTTCCTCTTCAAATGAGATGGAAGAGCACAACTTCAGTCCTAAGAATAAAAAACCCAAAAAACAAAGCTGCAAATTTCTGCCATGTGCTGTAAACCGACGTGAAACTCGCTAAAAAAAAGCTCTGACAGCAGGATGATACTTCAGAGGGTTCCTGGGGAATGGTTTTAGAGATCAGAGTTTCCACTCTTTTATCTCTTGGCATGATGAGCCACCTATGTCTGTAAGATTGGGTGGCTTTTGGAGGAGGCCAGACAGCAGCTAACTGCTCCAGCCAGAAGTGAAAGGTAGCAAAAAGGGAATCATTATTATTCATCAGCAATAATTATTTCCTGTTAAAAGGGTCAAGAAAGGCAAATGTAATTCTCTTTGTATTGTACAGAGAAGGGAAGAAAAATTATGTCAACCAACCCAATAACCTAGGGGAAGATTGGCCCAATAAAATACAGGAATTTCATAAGCAGGGGAATTAGTAAAGCACAGAATCTTCTAGGCTGGAAGGGACCTCCAGAGGTCATCTGGTCCAACCTCCCTACACAAGTAGGGACATCTACCTAGGTCAGGTTACTCAGAGCCCCATCAAGCCTGACCTTGAATGTCTCCAGGGATGAGGCCTCCACCACCTCTCTGGGCAGCCCGTTCCAGTGCTCTGTGACCCTCATGTTAAAGAACTTTATTCTAATATCCAACCTAAATCTCTCCTTTCCTAGCTTTAAACCGTTGCTCCTTGTCCTATCACTACCAACCCTTGTGAATAGACCTTCCCCTGCCTTCCTGTAGCCCCCTTCAGGTACTGGAAGGTCAGTATAAGGTCCCCCCAGAGCCTTTTCTTCTCCAGGCTAAACAGCTGCAACTCCCTCAGTCTGTCTTCATAGGAGAGGTGCTCCATTCCCCTGATCATTTTGGTGGCTCTCCTCTGGACACGCTCCAATATGTCCACAATGAAACACTTGGTTTAATTAGCACTGGCTAGAAGCATTTTGTGTTTAAGGGTCCTTTGAATAAATGCATGTACATTAAAATAAATCATGAAATCGCTAGCGTGTGTGTGTATATATATGTGTTTTGTTTTATTTACTTTTAACCAAAAATTCTGTGCTAGGTGTTTTACTCTGAAGTTGCGACTCCTGCTATTTTAAGGGTCCTTCTCCGTATCGAGGTCTTGACAGTTAGTGAAGACCATGCAGAAGCAGAGGTGGCGTGAGGATGACTTAGTTATATGAGTTGCCAGTGCCTTGGAATAAGACAGTCTCTCTTCCTCCCTCCCTCTGGGCTAAATCTCATGGGATAAATGTAGAAGAAATTCAGGTCCAGTAGCCTCACAGCTCATGTGCGTGGCGGCTGTCACCTGGATGAGAGGCGAGCTGTCCTCCTGGCTTGCAAAATGGATCCCAGAGGGTTTGGAGGCTTGAGGTTATTAAGATGGTCCAGGAATTTCTTTCGTGAACCTGGCAGCTCTGGTCAGTGGGTCTCCTTCTGAAAGGACCTCTGTGTGTTTTGAGGGGTGTCATTACTTGTCGGTAACCATCACCATGGCACAGCCAGCCAACTGCTTCAGTGGCAGAAGACTTGATAGGTCACTGCCGGGGGTGGTGGGGGGAAGGGACTGACAGAAACGTTGGCATTTTTAGCTGATGTGAAACAGAAGGGCAGTTCAGGAAGGGGAAGGTGTTTGCTGTGGAAAACCAGCAGCACCTTTTGCTGGAACAAGTGAGAAGTGTTTGAGGCCTTTTAAGAAGGGGACTGTTTTGAGTCACTGTCACTCGGGCTCAACAAAATAATTGTATTGTTGCAGAGTAACTGGATCGCTGGCTTCAGACTTCGACTCAGTGGCAGTTGTGTGCTGTACGGATTTGTGGCTGCTGGAATCTGCTGTAGCTCCACTGGCTTTTGGCGTGGGGACCTTCATGCCAGGGCTGACTCGGTGTGCAGAAGGCCCCAAGCGTCCTAAAAGCCACATGTGGGACAGCTGCCTTCTTCTGTCCTTAGTGGCACAAACCAGCTTGCAGATGTTCCTTAGCTGTTGTGCAGATTGTCAGCTTCAGGTGTATGCAACCAGGCAGGAATCATCTTCTCTTTTCCTTCTTGGTGTTCTCAGCTACTGGCAGTGCGATCCTCAGGCAGAGTAAAAAGTTTGCAGCTAAACACAGGTTTTTTCACAGGGGTAGCAGTTCTGGGCAAATGTCAGATTCTAAGTGTTGGTGCTTGCTTTGGCTTCACTGGAGTCTTACCTTCTCCACAGAGCTGAAACTTGCGTGTGAGCTGTAGGCTAGAACCCAGGTTAAGCTTGTTTTCTTCTCCTCATCTGGAAAGTCGAGCCCCCAGATATTGTTGCTGTCATAATTTTACTCCCATAAATTGACCATGAAATGAACAACTGTTTTTTTTCTTCTTTTTTTTTTTTTTTGTTTTTAAGCTAAGGACGTCACTTACATCTGCCCCTTCACTGGAGCAATCAGAGGAACCCTTACTGTTACCAATTATAGACTGTATTTTAAAAGCATGGAACGGGTAAGATTTTGAAACCACCTGCTTTTGTTGTCTATTCAGTCTTTAGACCCAGGCGTTCTTTGGGAGTAATCCTGTGTGAATCATAGCTGTAGGGTTGGGGGTGTAGGCATAAGGGAGAAGCAGGAGTCGGGGATTTTTCCCCCTCCCTTTTTTTAAACTCACAAATTTCAACTGTCTACAGGACCCTCCTTTTGTCCTAGATGCATCTTTAGGTGTAATCAACAGAGTGGAGAAAATCGGAGGCGCTTCCAGTCGTGGCGAGAATTCCTATGGGCTGGAGATTGTATGCAAGGTAAACTTTTATTTGTGTTTTACAGGAGGGGAAGGGGAACATGTATTTTAAAAGGTTTTCTCTGTAGTACTGTAGGAAGTTCTGCAAAGCATTTCGGTCACCGTGACTTCACACGCTTCAAAAACCAGCTGATTTTAAAAGTAATTTTTCAGATTCTCTGCTCATCCGAAGCAAGACCCAAACCTTCAGTCAGGGTTTGAGCTAGGCAATGTCTTTTCTGCACAGTGGAAGCCTAGGCTTGCGGCCCACAAATGCGATTTGCAGGGTTGCCCACCTGCTGTTCCAGGCAGCCTCCAGTCATTGTGGAGTACAGGATGCCCTTCGCTCACTTGCCTTTCTAGAGCAAGAAAAGGGCACGTTTCCCCCTCAATCATAAGCTTCTGTCCACCTGCTTCTGTGCTTTGTGGTGAGGGACTGATAAGCTTCCTTCAGTCCTCCTTGAGGTTGCTCCTTCAAGGCAGTTCGTATTTCATGTGTGCCTCTGGAGAGCCCTTGGAATCATCGGAAGTGCAAACTTCAACAAAAATGAACAATTCACTTCCTCACATCTGCTTACTGTAGACCCACAAATGAGATAAAGCCACCATCTCCAGTCCTCAATCCATGCCTCTGCTGCTCACCGTGGCTCCTCTGCTTCCCTCAGTGGTCATGAGGAGAGCTGCAATCTGAACCTTGTAGGTCTTGGGCTGCTTAGAGCTCTCGTCAAAGCCCTCTGAAAGGTTGCCACTATCTGCATAAGGGCAGATGGAGGAATGAAAAGGGGTCCCAAACTGCGCTGGTCAGTGCTGTGATTTTGAGGCACCAGGAAACTGAGCAGACTCTCCACCCATGGGTGTGATGAGTGAAGAGCGGTTGATGTAACCTGTACCAAGTCATCCAGCTGCTCCCTCATCCTATTGCAGTCATGGTCCTCCCTTGCTTATGTGTTCATTTGTTCCCTGGTTTGATCTGGACTTCCAGTCCCCAGCCGTTTTGCCTATATGCAGATTTGCATGTGTGGCCAGGTTAGCATTGAACAGAATTGTTTCCCTGGGTGGGAAACCCAGGCACAAACTACACGATGGGTACCTTGGCCCTGTACAACATGTGTATCTGTCTGTGCCAGTCTGTTGGGCCTGGGGTGTGCAGAGCAGTTCAGTGCAGTTACAGAGTAATACATAGACTCACAGAATGTTAGGGGTTGGAAGGGACCTCTGGAGATCGAGTCCAACCCCCCTGCCAAGCAGGACCATAGAATGTAGGGCAGGTTACACAGGAACGCATCCAGATGGGTCTTGAAAGTCTCCAGAGAAGGAGACTCCACAACCTCCTTGGGGAGCCCATTCTGGTGCTCTGGAACCCTCACAGTCAAGAAGTTCCTCCTCATGTTGAGGTGGAACTGCCTGTGCTCTCGCTTGCATCCATTGCCCCTTGTCCTATCGCAGGGTACAAGTGAGAAGAGGTTGCCCCTTTCTTCTTGACACCCAGCCCTCATCTATTGTTGCACATTCATTAGATCCCCTCTCAGTATTCTCTTCTCCAGACTAAACAGCCCCAGGGCTCTCAACCTTTCCTCAGAAGGAGGTTTCCTCATAAGGTTCCAGTCCCCTTATCATCCTCGTAGCCTCCGCTGGACTCTCTCCAGTAGATCTCTGTCCCTCTTGAACTGGGGAGCCCAGAACTGAATGTAGTACTGCAGGTGAGGTGTCACCAGGGCAGAGTAGAGGGGGAGGAGGACCTCCCTCCATCTGCTGGACACACTCTTCTTCATGCACCCCAGGAGACCATTGGCTTTCTTGGCCACAAGGGCACATTGCTGTCCCATGGAGAACTTGTTGTCCACCAGGACTCCAAGGTCTTTCTCCACAGAGCTGCTCTCCAGCAGATTGCCTCCCAGTCTGTACTGGTGCATTTTGTTCCTCCTTCCCAGGTGCAGGACTCTGCACTTCTTCTTGTTGAACCTCATGAGGTTCTTCTTTGCCCAGCTCTCCAGTCTGTCCGAATCCTGCTGAATGGCCGCACAGCCTTCAGGTGTATCAGCCAAACATCCCAGTTTCACACCATCAGCAAACTTGCTGAGAAGACACTCTGTCCCTCCATCGAGGTCGTTGATGAAGATGTTGAACAGGACTGGACCCAGCACTGATACAATTACAGATACAATTTATGCATCCTGAAATGTTCTCTGAGACCCATTACCTAATCTTAGTTTTGTGAGATAGTGAAGTCTTTAGTTGTTCCTCTCATTCTCTTACTTGCTGTACCATCTTCCTGTACCTGAACTTGATAGCTCAATTCCTGCTGGTGGCTTTTAAACTGCTCACTACAAGGGTTTTGAGTTGTAGGCTTGACTGGAAGACCTTGGCATCTTAGAGATGCTTTATTTGGTTTCCAAATGTGAATTTGTAGATGAGTACGGGAAGGACGTTCTGGCTCACCATTTTTTGTGGAAACGGTGCTGCTGTGCAAAAGTGGAGGAGTTCTCAAGTTTCAAGACATCCTCTTCAGTGCTCTGAGAAATGGAAGCTTTAAAAGGAGATGGCATTCATTGCATTGCACCAAACTCGTTGGACTTGGGCTCCCTGTATGTAGTAGCTCTGTGGAGGTACTTTGTGAGACAGTCCCTTCCAGAACTCTTCTGGCACAGCTCAGCGTGAGAGCTCAGTTCGAGCTAGGAGGTCTGTCTCACCAACTTCTGGCAATCCGAGGTGGCTTGTCCTTGAGCGGGGCTCCCCCCGAGACTTCTCAGCGGGCCAACGGCTGCAGCCATGCACTGCCCTGCTTCTCTGTGGCAAGCTGGGTTGGAGGCTGCAGGCAAGCCCTGAACCAAGCCCTGTGTTGCAATCTAAGAGGGTTCAAAGCACACTATTAAGTCAGCATTAGAAAGATCCTCAACATGAGGAGGAACTTCTTTACTCTGAGGGTGACAGAGCACTGGAACGGGCTCCCCAGAGAGATTGTGGAGTCTCCTTCTGTGGAGACTTTCCAGACCCATCTGGATGCGTTCCTGTGTGGCCTGCCCTAGATTCTATGGTCCTGCTTGGCAGGGGGGTTGGACTCGATCTCTAGAGGTCCCTTCCAACCCCTAACATTCTATGATTCTATGAGACCTTATTTTGAATTCTGGCTTTTGGATTGTCTTCAAATTTTGAAGTGGTTCAGAGGTCTGCAGCTTGATGTCCTTCGTTTTCTTTCCTAGGATATTCGAAACTTGCGATTCGCACATAAGCCTGAGGGGAGAACCAGACGATCCATATTTGAGAATCTGATGAAATACGCTTTCCCCGTTTCTAATAATCTGGTAAGTATTCGGGGGTTGGACTTGATGATCTCCAGAGGTCCCTTCCAACCCCTAACATTCTATGATTCGATTTCCTCCAGAGTTTTCCCCAAAAGACCCAGAGTGGCAGTAAGGTGGATGGTTCAGTCCCATCTACTTGACGTGATGCTCACATGGGGTGCAGTTTGTTGAAGGAGAAGCCATGCTGGCGTTTAAATCTTTTATTTTAGAATTAATTCTGGAGGAATTTGAACCATATAGAAAGAGTGGGGCTGGCTTCCTTCGCACGTGGAGAATAGCTACCGCTGCGTCCTCGTAGCGGAGGGAAGATACTCAAAGCATGGTGACATCTTCCAGAGTGTTGCTGCGAATGGTGACTGCACTGCCCCTGGTCTGGAATGCACTTTGTTCTCTCGTGTTATGACAGTTGCTTCGAATACTGGTTTAAACGATCCAGTTCTTCTTATGTAAGAGCATTCTTGCTCAAGTAGGCTTTTCTTTCTCTCTTCAGCAATAAACTCCTTTTGTCCATGAGGTACTCGGTAATAGACAAGCGAGATCAGTGGTATGGAGGAAAGTACATGACGTTACTAATTACCCACTACAACAAGCACGTTAACCTTTTTCACAAAGCCCTAA
>VZZY01025781.1:107-26361 GCA_013400335.1 Eurystomus gularis | reverse complement strand
GTGAAAAAAAAAAAAAAAAAAAAAAAAAGAGACCAGTCCTGAGTGGTCCATTTGAGTTATCAGACATCCTGGAAATGGGCTCTGAGTGGGCTCTTAATGGTGAATTTTCTTTCTTTCAGCCACTTTTTGCATTTGAGTACAAAGAGGTTTTCCCAGAAAATGGATGGAAGGTGTATGACCCCACTTGGGAGTACAGAAGACAGGTGGGTGTTGTGCCACGTCCTTCCTCCACCCTCTCTACTCTTCAGAAGCGAGGCTCTACGCAGTCGTGTCATGACAGGTGACGTGGAGGAAAGAATGATCCTGTTGGGATCACGCAGGCTGGGCTGGGATGTTGCTCTCCCCACTGGTGACAGCAGTACAGCTTTAGAGATAGTAGCATTCCCTGATGGAGCTTGCTCAGGCTGCAGAGAGCCAACTTCAGGCTTTGGTAGAAAAAAAAGATGGTCCTGGCTTAGTCACCAGGCCCTGCCCGCAGTGAGGAATGGAGGATGCATTCTGCATCCCATTGTTGGGCTTCACGCCGTATCTCTTGCTTGTGCCGGTTCTAGATCTTTCCATTTCTTCCTGCCTCAAACAGGAACTCAGAAGGAAAAAAAAATAAATGTAGAATGTCTTCATTTTCTTGGAGAATCAGCCAAGGGGTCAGCCTGGAGAGTGTGGTGATTAATCAGAGAGTTGTCGTAGGGTGTCCAGAGTGGAACGGTCATGGGTGTGAATGGTTGTGAAGTGGCAGGCTGTCAGGAAGACCGTTACAAAAACTCAAGTGGTCCTGCCTGGGGGAAAAGATGGGAGAATTTTGGGTGTCGTAATGAAATCACTTCTGTGTTGAAATTCTGAAGTGAAGGAAACAGCACAATTTGGTGACAGGTTTGCCCTGGGTACGGTAAACTTCTGTCTCGTCCATATCTGCCAGGATAAAACCAATTTCCCTTTGTAAAGTTACAAACTTTCAAGCCACGTAATTTAAAGATTTACTTTTACAACAAAACCAAATCAGGCCTCTGTCCTTGCCTGGTTGTTAGCCTGATTCCTGGTATCTAAAACCTAAGGGTTCATTTTTCTAGCTCTAGTCTTGTAAAAGCTGGGCATGCCTTCTAAGCTGGGTGTCCAGGCCTGTCATTAACAGATGGGGAGAAAGCGCTTCACTGCTGGGGGTGACTTGTTCCCTCCTAAAATAGCTGCCTAAGATAGATCACTGGCTTTTAGGCTGCTAACTGGAAGTGAGGTGCGTCTTAGCTCCGCTGTCTTCGCTGCAAAAAAAGGGTGTGTTCTACAATGAGATACCACAATCCAAAATCCTAGTAGAGACAAACTCCCATCATTTGTCATCGACCACAGATGTTGTAGCTAAGGTTGACTTTGACTAATAACACCAGTGACTGCTGCTTTGTGTAGAATTTACCTCTTTCTTGATAGCTGTCTAGATCTGTTTAGAAAGAAGGATCTGCAGCCTGAGCTGTATGGGCAAGATGCCCATTCTAAGGCTGAGAACATGTTGTGCTGGTTCAGCCATCATCATTTTATGCTGCCATCCGTTGTCTGATCACACAGGCCAACACTGAACTCAGCAACAGCCCCTCACAAGGCTTCTTTCAGACAGTCCTGCCATAGGTTCCTGTGGGCCCAGCTCCTCCACTGCCCACTGTGGTGCCAGCATTGCCTGCTGGACACAACAGACAGAGATGGCTCCTCAATGGCCCTTCACATGGAAGGACACCACTGAGAGAGCTCAGCAAGATGCAACCAGCCCCAACAGAAACCACACCCAACAGGAAGCTCTTCTAACTAATCAGCTCCTGGTTGATATAATCCTGGCCTCACCCACCACCCCAACCATGACCACCTGGGTGAGGGCAGAGACACAGGTGGGCCAGGTTCTGCCTCTGGAACATGAAGCCAACAAGAAAACCAAAACATTCTGCTAGGTTGTGACTCATTCACAGGTCAACTCCAACTTGGGGCCCACAACTTTCTTTACACAAGCACTTCAGAACGTTGGAGTAAAGGCTAAAGAATCCCCGTGCTATCAACATAACCTTCATTGAAAGGCACAGCATTGGCTTAGTCAAGCTTCAGTTGAAGCAGGTGAAGTACCAAAAACCTTCGTACAATACCTAGAAAGAAGGAAGGGCGACCCTTGAGAATTCAGAGGTAAATTATTCCAATTTCTTAATCCTGGCATGTTTGTTTTTAGAATACAAGCTTTTCTGTCCCTGGGAGTTTTTATATTGTGATTACCCTGAGGGTGCTGAGACCCTGGCCCAGGTTGCCCAGGGGGGTGTGGATGCTCCATCCTTGGAGGTGTTCAGGGCCAGGTTGGATGGGGCCTTGAGTAACTTGGCCTAGTGGGAGGTGTCCTTCCCATGGCAGGGGGTTGGAACAAAATGATCTTTGAGGTCCTTTCCAACCCAAACTGTTCTGTGATTCTATGATTGGCAGTACCTTAAATTTAATAGGAGCTTGTTCACGTGGTGAAAGGACACACACATTCACAAGGCTGTGGTGTGCAGTTCGTCATGGCCTTTGTGTAAAGAAGATGAGGCTCTGGGTTGTGGTGTCTTTGTTTCTGGTCACGTGAGGTAGCACAATTGAGACATTGCTGCAACCTGTGCTTCTTTTGTTATGACCCACTTTTGTATCATTTTTGAGCAGACAGGAAAAACTCAGCCCAAGAAACCAAACTAATGTCCGTATGCTAAAGCCCCCAGTTGTTTGCTTAGCTCAGTAACTGCAAAAATGAATCCAAACCAGGATTTTCTGTAGCCGCGGCCTCTCTGAAGTTTACCCACCCATGCTGGGCCACACTCATTCACATTCCACATCACACAATCTGTCTGTTCCAGTGGCTTATCTCCAAAAGTGACCAACACCAGCTGCTGAAGAGGGGGCAAAACATGCTGTAGGAGACGTTGATGTTGTGATCTGGCCAGGAGAAGAATTTCATCCCTTTGGTTAGAAAGATTTAGGTCCTGCAGCGTGAAGTTTGTGTCCCCTCCAAAACTTTTAGGTATTTCAGTGTGTTTATTTAATTTCAGCATTTATAGCTATGGATGTTCAGTTTATCTGTGCGAATGTCTCAGCCTTTTTTCTTAATCCAGCCAGGTTCTGGTAAAGCAATAACAAATACTGCAGTAAATCAGGATTACGTCCTGAAATGGCAGCAGGGATTCGTTAACAGTGAAAGAAAACTGGCACCATCAAGTCAGATGATGGGATTACCTGTCTCTGACTGCATGAATTGTGGTCAGAAAGGAGAAGCAGCACATATGCACTATCTGCAGGACTTCTGGAATTGGCTTTAAAAGTATCAGAGAAGAGCAGGCCTAGGGCATGAGCAGCCCAGCAGTGTGGCCGAGCATTAATGCACCTTGAGCACTGTTTCCAGTTCTGGGCACCACAGGACAAGAAGGACACTGAGGTGCTGGAGCGGGTCCAGAGAAGGGCAATGAGGCTGGTGAGGAGTCTGGAGAATGTCGTATGAGGAGCAGCTGACGGAACTGGGATTGTTTAGTCTGGAGAAGAGGAGGCTGAGGGGAGACCTCATTGCTCTCTACAACTACCTAAAAGGAGGTTGTAGAGATGCTGGTGTTGGTAACTAATGAAAGGACAAGAGGAAATGGCCTCAAGTTGCACCAGGGCAGGTTTAGATTGGATATCAGGAAGAAATTCTTCACTGNTGGGGGGGGGAGTGGAGCAGAAGCCAGCATCCAGAAATGGCTTTTAGACTAGGACCCGTGGTGGGATCTATGTCTGCGTTGGTAGACATGGCAAGTTTGTGTGTGGTATGATTTATTGATGATAAACTGTTTTTTCACATTAACGTAAGCGTGTTGATAGGATAGAGACTGTAGCAGTTGGGAAAGATACTCGGTAAACCCCTGACTTCTCAGTTGGCATCCTTGGGAAAGATGGAAATGTGTAACTTATTAAAAATCCGTGATTGTGTGAAACTGTGGGGAGTAATAAACAACCTGCAGAGAACAAAAGGAACTCAGAGAGGTTTGGTATTTAGCTGGGAAATGGAATCACATGTGGCAAATGAAATTTGAACCTGAAACGGCTCCCTGATTTTTATTGCACATGGGCTGGCAGAATATGAAACAGAATGGTGGAGTGAACAAGCCTCAGCTGAAACCAAAAGGTCTTGAGATGCCTTTGGAGTAACATACAGCTTTCCTTTCCCTTAATTAACAAGGTGGGGAGCATTTGGAACGTATGAGAAGGGCTTGCGAAGCTGGAGATGTGTGACGTTTCCCTGCAGAAGCAACGCTCGTGTAGACCCGTGCTCTGGTCCTGTGTACCAGGGAGACACAGGGTAGGGCTGTGGCTGCTGCTTTCAGAGAAGACATACGAAAATTAATAATTCAGAAGAGGGGCTGACCTGTTTTGAGGACAAAAGAAGCACCCAGGATTAGTGTACAAGCAGAGTGGGAAAGGTAGAGTGCCTCTGACAGTTGTATCCTCTTCTCACTTGGGCCCTGCGATAGGACAAGGGGTAATGGATACAAGCTAGAGCACAGGCAGTTCCACCTCACCATGAGGAGGAACTTCTTTCCTGTGAGGGTGACAGAGCACTGGAATGGGCTCCCCAGAGAGGTTGTAGAGTCTCCTTCTCTGGAGACTTTCCAGACCCATCTGGATGCGTTCCTGTGTAACCTGTCCTAGATTCTATGGTCCTGCTTGGCAGGGGGGTTGGTCTCGATGATCTCCAGAGGTCCCTTCCAACCCCTAACATTCTGTAATTCTATGGTCCTGTGTCAGTGCAGGGACATGCCTGAGCTCGCCTGCTCAGCCTCTTGGTATCTCTTGGCTCAAGCCACGTTTGAGAGGGGCACTGCTGGTGTGCAGCTCAGGACCTCCCTGCCTTGCCTGCTGCAGCTCAGGGTGTACCTGCGTGGCTGAGCTCAGAATCAGACTACTAGATCCTCCAGAGATGTGGCTGTGTGTAATTCCAGCAAGAAAATTCTATTTTTTCCTGTCAGTGGAAGACCCTCATGTGCTTCAGCTTAAACGTGCTTTGCAAGGCAGTGGTTTCAGTGTCATGGTGGTGTGTCTTCAACAATTCTTCCCCGTAGAGAAACTCCATCTTCTACAATGTCTGTAGGTCAAGCGATAACTGAGCGCAGGTCATTGAAGTAAGGTGTGAATGACTGTCCAGAGGGAATCATAGAATCATTCAGGTTGGAAAAAACCTCTAGGATCATCTAGTCCAACCTTCTTCGAACATCTCTCTGACCAAGAAAACCAAGTCTGGTTTGCATGTGGAGATGACACAAAGGCCCATCTCTATGGTTAGATGATAAAGTCATAAGGAATGTTTGTGTGCACTGGGACACCTTCATCACACGTTCCAGGTATAGCTTCAGTCCAGGCTGTTACTGTCCCTTTTTTGAGTGTGTTTGAGCTTCTTTAGCCATGCATGAAGATACCCTTCCAGCCAGATATGTGCAGATTGAGAGTACGAAGCAATTATTTACTGGCTAGTGCGCATGAAAGATGAGGTTTAAGTAGCTACGAGGCTGAGCATTAGTACTCACCACCTCAGAGAAGAGAGAGAAGGCATCTGAAGAGACTTTCCTGGCCAGGCAGGCACCAATTAGAGCAGAAGGATCAGCCTCTGCACGTCCCTCAGTTGGGTGGTTGTTGCCGTCTTCCACCAGTAATGTCAGCACTAGCACAGAGATGACCCAGCTCTTGGCCCTCACCCAGTGACCACCTACTGAACTCTTGAAACCTTGAGCTACCAGTGATCCCCATCTCAACAATACTCCCTCCTCCTCTCTCTGCAGTTTTACATTTCTTGCCTTTTCTGTAGATGTTTACACAGCTCTTTCCCGTGGCTTTGCAGTGTCCTTGGCAGCCTGAGCCATGGTTGTGCAGCTGGGCCACATCAAAGCTGGGACCTGAAGAGACAGTTGGACCCTTGCAGAGAAGAGGGCAGAGCAAGGCTAGCTCACCTGCCTCCTGACCTGGGCATGGTTCAGAGGCTCTGTGAGAACATTCAGGGGCAACATTTTGTTTGTGGCCATGTTACCTTCCTCACTTTGCCGTCTGGCAGCAGCTGAACACGTGAATTCTCTTGAAGTCGGGGTCTCCTAGTAGCACGCAGACCTTGTGCACCAGGCAGGGCAGCAAGCTCTGGTCACTAATGAGGGCACCCAGCAGCTTCAGGATGATCACACTTGAGGTTAGCAAGGTGAGCCTGAGCTGGGCTCCTCCTGCAGAGCTGGTCCTGAGCCTGCAGAGCCTTCTTGAGTGATACCTGAGGCAGTTTGGATTGGTTCGGTCAAGCTTTTGGGTGCTTTCAACTTACCAGGAATCAGTGAAAGGCACTGAGGATGAGGAAAGATGAGGAAATACCAACATGCTTTATGTAACGTTTGACTTTTTCTGTTGATTCCAGCTGGTGAAAGCACAAATCTGAAGGAGCATGAATAAATGCAGAAGTTACACTGCATCATGGCAGACCTCCTGGGAAGATGCAAGTTTGGCTTCTCTCGAGGCCACTTTGCTTATTTCTGTTTGCTTCAAGGCCTTAGAGAAAGTCATCGTGGCTTTAGATCTGAATACAAAGCCCTCTTTGAGTGGTGCAGTGATTCAAGGCTCCTATGGAATCATAGAGTCATTCAGGTTGGAAAAGACCTCTAGGATCATCTAGTCCAACCTTCTTTGAACGTCTCCCTGACCCCTAGACCATGTCTTGAAGCACCACATCTACCCGCTTTTTGAACACCTCCAGGGATGGTGATTCCACCACCTCCCTGGGCAGCCTGTTCCAATGGCTAATCACTCTTTCAGTGAAGAACTTCTTCCTGATATCCAATCTAAACCTCCCCTGATGCAACTTGAGGCTGTTACCTCTTGTCCTTTCATTAGTTACCCAGGAGAAGAAACCAGCACCAGCCTCCTGTGCCAGGTCAAAGCAGAACTCCCCATGACTGAAGAGAAATAAGAATGCTCATACCCAGCATCTTTTCTTCCTTTCATTCAAATTTGTCAAGATCGCAGCTGAAAGACTTAGAGCTTTGGAGGTGTTGGCTGTGGAGCAAGCAGTGCATGCTGAAGCCGTTCTGCCCAGTGCTCTGAGGAAGCTGCTTGGCAGTGCCAGTGACTGCTTGGTCTTCTCCATGAGCACTGGTAGAGTTGCAGGGTAGCACCAGAAGGAGCTTTCCCGTGTAATTGCTTGTCTGCTCCCATTTTCCTTGACAAGAGGGTGCCAACAGCAAGGTTTCAACTCAGAGTTGGGGGAGGGGAGATCTCCAAGCATTGCTGATGGATCTGTGGGATCCATGGGACAGGTCTGGGAACAATTGCATCATTTGGCATGAGTTCACTTCCAGCTAGTAACCAGTTTTATCACCCCTGACGAACAGCTAAGAGCAAGAGTCTTGCTATTTGCTGGTTGACAGCAGAGCTGGCGAACCCAGGAGATTCTGTCCTAGCTCTGTATGGCAGGTAGACCTCTGAGCGTGTTCTACCCATCAGTGAGCTTGGACTGTGTGTATACATGCTGGTTGGTGCCTGGTTCTGCCATTCATTTGGCTCCAGATGGTGCCCAGAATAGCTTTGCTGTAGGGTTTTGGGGGACTCATGATCTTGGCGGTTCTGCTGATCCTTTGTTTTAACACTTCATTCCCAGGGCGAGCCCCAGGACCAGGGGTGGTTCACAAGCAGGGTGTGACTGGTATTAGACAGAAGGTCTGTCCTCTCCTCACATTTCTACTCATGACCTGTTTTGACATCACTGCTCTGAGGGCAGACCGGCTGCAGTCTGTGTGGGTCACCCATAATCACCATGACTCCTCTGACTCGTGTTACATTTGTCATTTATTTCCTGTCGGAGCTGCCAACAGTGGTCATCAGTGTCCCATCACCCTCCTTAAAATGAAGTACTGTTTTATTAGAACAGCAGCATATATTGTTTTAAGAGCTCATGTTCCTCCTCCTTGGAGTCCTGGTGGACAGTAAGTTCTCCATGGGACAGCAATGTGTGTTTGTGGCCAAGAGGGCCAGCGGTGTCCTGGGGTGCATTAAGAAAACTGTGTCCAGCAGGTCTGGGGAGGTTCTTTTCCCCTGCTCCTCTGCCCTGGTGAGGCCACACCTGGAATACTCTATCCAGTTTTGGGCTCCCCAATTCAAGAGAGACAGAGATCTACTGGAGAGAGTCCAGTGGAGGGCTATAAGGATGATGAAGGGACTTGAACATCTCTCCTCTGAAGAAAGGCTGAGAGAACTGGGGCTGTTTAGTCATGAGAAAGAAGGCTGAGAGGGGATCTCATTAACATCTATAAATATCTGAGGGGTGAGTGTCAAGTAGAAGGGGCCAGTCTCTTTTCCGTGGTGCCCTGTAACAGGACAAGGAATAATGGGTATAAGCTAGTATATAGGAAGTTCCACCTCAACATGAGGAGGAACTTCTTTCCTGTGAGTGTGACAGCACTGGAACAAGCTGCTCAGAGAGGTTGTGGAGTCTCCTTCTCTGGAGACTTTTCAGATCCCACCTGGATGTGTTCCTGTGTGGCCTGCTCTGGCAGGGTGGTTGGACTCCATGATCTCTAGAGGTCCCTTCCAACCCCTAAGATTCTATGATTCTAAACCAGACTCTGTTCTTAACAGTCCGGCCATGTTCACTGTAGTCTCCCTGCAGAGATGCTTTGTGTCAGCGATCGCCCCTGCTGCAGCCAGGACCCCCTAAATCTCTCCTTGCAGGCACACAGTGCCAACCACACCATTTTGACCTGTTAACTCCCAGCATCAGCCAAATGAAGTTTACAGGTTGTCAGGATCCATCCCCATTGTGCTTCAGGTGTTTTCTGGAGGTTATGGATCCATCTCCATTGTGTTTTGGGTGTTTCCTGGAGGTTATGGATCCATCTCCATTGTGCTTTGGGTGTTTCCTGGAGGTTATCTTCTGGGAAGCTGTTGAGTTGCTTCCCCATCAGGTCACGCTGAGCATAATGATGTGGATAGACTCCCTGCTCTCCCAGCCCAACCAGAGAGCTTTGTCTGAGGGGGACATGGGAGTGGCATATCACTGTCCAGATCAGAGTCATGCAGCCAGAGACACAGAATTATGAGGGGGTTGGTGGTTTGGGGGAACTGCACAGCAATGCCACACTGAATGAGGCCCAAAGCACATGGATATTTTGGGGATGTTTTACTGCCTCTCCTCTGTCTTCCCCTTCATCCTGTCTGGTACCTCCACTTTCCATCCCCTGTTTCTACCCACCACACTTTGAACTAAGTGCCAAGAGAGGAGCGAGGACTCTCGGTCACCTGTTCTGTCCTGCTCCTGGCTCTGCCGGAAGCATCCTGCTGAGCCCAGGAGGTATGTTAAAGGTACTTTCAGGGGGATCACCTGCGTTGCCCAATCTGTAGCCTCCACGTTTCCTTTGCTATAGGTGAGCCCTGCCTGCAGTCTTTAGAGTTTTCCTGGTTTTCAGCGACTTGAGCAAAACATTTCTGGGAAGAGGCATGAAATGACGTTACCAAGGTGATGCTGTCTCAGGCTCCAGCCCTAAATGGCCTTCGGTAACAAAAGCCACTGTGAATTTCAGGTCCGGGGATCTGGCTGGGCTGAAGTCTCAGAGCAATTCATTTGCTCACCTGATGTTGTTGCCTCCTCAGGGAATTCCCAATGAAAGCTGGAGGCTGACCAAGATTAACGAGCGCTATGAGCTGTGTGACACGTACCCTGCCATCCTGGCTGTACCCGTAAACATCCCCGATGAAGAACTGAAGAGAGTAGCATCTTTCAGATCGAGAGGACGCATACCAGTGAGTGTGACAGAAGAAGCCACTTTGATGCGGTTTCATTACATACCTTTGGGCCATAAATAATACCAGGGTCAGGCTGAGTGGATTCCAGGGAGCAATAAATAGTTGGTGGATAATAAAAGTGACAGCGACACGTTGGTGGAGTTAGAAAGCGCCATTATCTGCTGGGGTTACTGTTGTAAATGAGATGTAGACTAAACCAACATGTGGAGATAAGAAAAGTTAGCACAGCCCAGAGCAAATCTCTGCTCAGCTCCTGGGAAATGCAGAGCAGCCCTCTTTGGCTGTTGGCGATTGTCTGGCCCGCACCGACGTTCAGGGCAGAGGAATCCTTGGTGATGCGCTCGAGGAAAATGAAATTAAAACAAAACATGCTGTCACGGTGGTTGTGTCAATGCTAATTGAAATGTGCTGTCTTACTTCTCAAATATATGGAAAAAAATTAAATCTGTTCCTGAGGCTCTTAACTTGTACATGGTGTAGTGTAGAGTAAGACATCACTCCAAAGAACGCAGGGCAAGGAAGTGTGTGTGATTCACACAGCAGTGAGGAAACCATCTGCTTCCTATCTAAAAGTCACCACCTCTTGTTCGTTCAAACTTTGGGAGTGCCACCAGCATGAGTTAGGAAGGACAGAAGAGTTCTTTCTTTCATTCATGATTTAAGAGAATCCAGCCTCCTGGAAACAGGTTAATCCATGGCAGGAGCCAAGAACAAGCCATTACAGGTAAAACACTGATTTTCATAAATCCCATGTTTCCTTCATTTCTTTCTCATTTGTTTTCAAAGGTGTTGTCATGGATTCACCCAGAAAGCCAAGCAACGATCACTCGCTGTAGCCAGCCAATGGTGGGAGTGAGTGGCAAGCGAAGCAAGGAAGATGAGAAGTACCTTCAAGCCATCATGGATTCGAATGCTCAGTCCCATAAAATCTTCATCTTTGACGCAAGGCCTAGTGTGAATGCTGTAGCCAATAAGGTCGGGTGCTTTTTGCTCTGTCTAAAGCTGGGAATGCAATAATTCAGAGCATGTTTCCCACCACCATTTCAGATTATTCCTGAGGAGCCCTGTCCAACCTGACCTTGAATGGTTCCAGGGATGGGAAATCTGCCATCTCTCTGGGCAACCTGGGCCAGTGTTTTACCACCCTCATTGTAAAAAATTTCTTCATTGTCTGTATCCTCCCTCTTTTAGTTAAAACCATCATCCCTTGTCCTGTTGCAACAGGCCCTGCCAAAAAGATTGTCCCCATCTTTCTGACAGGCCCCCTTGAAGTACTGGAAGGCCACAATGAGGTCTGTCTGGAGCCTTCTCTTCTCCAGGCTGAACAACCCCAACTCTCTTAGCCTTTCTTCACAGGAGAGGTGTTCCATCCCTCTCATCATTTTTGTGGTCCTCCTCTGGACTCGCTCCAACAGGTCCATGTCCTTCTTGTGCTGAGGATTCCAGAGCTGAATGCAGTGCTCCAGGTGGAGTCTCTCCAGAGCACAGAGGCAGAATCACCTCTCTCAATCTGCTGGCCATGCTTCTTCGGATGCAGCCCAGGATACAGTTGGCTTTCTGGGCTGCAAGTGCACTTTGTCAGCTCACGTCCTGCTTTTCATCCACCGGTACCCCCAAGTCCTTCTCTGCAGGGCTGCTCTCCAGCCCTTCATCCTCCAGCCTGCACTGATACCTGGGGTTGCCCCAACCCAAGTGCAGGACCTTGCACTTGGCCTTGTTGAACCTCATGAGGTTCACATGGGCCCACTTCTCTAGCTTGTCCAGGTCCCTCTGGATGGCATCCCATCCCTGAGGTATGTCAACCACACCACTCAGCTTGGTGTCATCTGCAAACTTGCTGAGGGTGCACTCGATCTGACTGTCCATGTCACTGATGGAGATATTAAACACTGCTGGTCCCAGTATGGACCCCTGAGGGACACCACTTGTCACTGATCTCCATCTGAACATTGAGCCATTGACCGCTACCCTCTGGTTGCAACCATCCAGCCAATTCCTATCCACCAAACAATCCACCCATCAAATCCATATCTGGTTAGGTGACATCCATAGCTCTTCCCTTGCCCACTGTTGGTGTCACTCCATCACGGAAGGCTGCTAGGTTGGTCAGGCAGGACTTGCCCTTGCTGAAGCCATGCTGGCTGGCTGGAGTCCTCCATGGGCCTTAGCAGAGCTTCTAGGAGGATCAGTTCCATCATCTTCCCAGGCACAGAGGTGAGGCTGACAGGTTGGCAGTTCCCAGGATCCTCCTTTCTACCCTTTTAAAGATTACATCTCAGGCCATCACTCCAAGCCCTGTTTTAATGGTATAACTGTTTTGTTGCCCTGAATCTGATTTTTTTTTTTTAAATTTATTTTTTTTAAATCCGTCTTTCCCACTCCTTAGGAAAGGCAGTTAGTGGGGGGGTGCACACGTTTGCTCCCAGTTGTGAGAGAAATCTAATGTTTTCTGCCTGCTTTAGCACAATCCGTGGGGTATTTTGTCAGTGGATACTTGCCCGGGACAAACAATTGGGGTAAAGTATAAAATAAGGTTTTGCTTTAATGGTTTGCACGTGGTTTTTACTTTTCAGGCAAAAGGAGGGGGCTACGAGAGCGAGGATGCCTATCAGAACGCAGAGCTGGTGTTCCTGGACATTCACAACATCCACGTGATGAGAGAGTCGCTGAGAAAACTGAAAGAAATTGTGTATCCCAATATCGAGGAGACTCACTGGCTGTCGAATCTGGAGTCAACTCACTGGCTGGAGCACATCAAGGTAGGCGTGTCTGCGTCTGCAGGATGCAGCCGGGAAGCGGCATGTCCCTGCCGGGCTGATACCTCCACGACTGCGTTCCCAGTTGATGAGAAATTTAAAGACTTACAATTTGTTTTCCGTTTCCAAATGGCTAAAAGCATTTGAGGGCGTTTTGAGGAGATGGGAAGAGGGGCAAGAGAGGGGGTTGAAATACTGAAAGGTGGTGTTTCAGAAATAGAAACATAGAAGTTTCTAGGCTGGAAGGGACCTCTAGAGGTCACCTGGTCCAACCTCCCTACTCGAGTAGGGACATCTCTACCTAGGTCAGGTTGCTCAGAGCCCCATCAATCCTGACCTTGAATGACTCCAGGGATGGGGCCTCCACCACCTCTCTGGGCAGCCCGTTCCAGTGCTCTATGACCCTCATGTTAAAGAACTTTATTCTAATATCCAACCTAAATCTCTCCTTTCCCAGCTTAAAACCATTACTCCTTGTCCTATCGCTACAAACTCTTGTGAATAGACCTTAAATATAGACCTTTAAACAGACCTGAAGCGTGTTCTTGAGTGATGTGTAACTGTGAAAGCCCTGGTCAGAGCACAGGAGTCCCAAAGTTTCCAAGCCCTTGACTTGGGGCTCCTCAACGTCCTGGTGTTACTGCCTGGTCCAGACCAGCAAGTGTTGGGACTTCATGCCCTGGCAGCCTTTCAGGACTCCGAGCAGGGTCAGAATGAGCGGGGCAAAGTGCTTCAGCTTCTACAGATGGTGGGCTTCAAATTAGGCTCTCCAAAAACATTCAGCTTACATTGCTGACCTGCGAATGCAGACAAGGCCAAGTCTGCTCCTGGAGCAGCTGCACAGCGATGGCCATGTTGTGTTCATGGTCGGACACAGAACGCTCCTGCGTTTAAGTCCCAACTTGTCCAAGGACTGAGCTTAATGCAAGCCTCTTCTAGAGTTGTGCCTACACTACAGTTTAGATGTGTTGCCATCTCGCTGGAACAGCAAAACATGATCAAGTAGTTGGAACTGATTTACTCTGCTCCTTGAGACAGAGCCCTTGGTTTGTCCAGTGTTGTCACCAGCCATTTTTCAATTTATAGTTTCTGTTCTAAAGAGATTTTGTAGCTTTTTTTGTTGTTGTTGTCTCCTTCTCCTAGCTTATTCTCGCTGGAGCCCTTCGGATCGCTGACAAGGTGGAGTCGGGGAAGACATCTGTGGTTGTACACTGCAGTGATGGCTGGGACCGGACGGCCCAGCTCACCTCTCTCTCTCTGCTCATGTTAGATGGCTACTACCGAACTATCAGGGGCTTTGAAGTGCTAGTGGAGAAGGAGTGGCTGAGCTTCGGCCACAGATTTCAGCTGGTGAGTCACTAGCCCTTGGAAGGCACTGAACAGAAAGTTGTTGTCCACCTTGAAGGATTTCAAAGGAGTTTAGCCTTTCCTGGGAGAAGTCTTAGAATCATTCAGGTTGGAAAAGACCTCTAGGATCATCTAGTCCGACCTTCTTCAAACATCTCCCTGACCCCTAGACCATGTCTTGAAGCGCCACATCTACCTGTTTTTTGAACACCTCCAGGGATGGTGACTCCACCACCTCCCTGGGCAGCCTGTTCCAATGTCTAACCACTCTTTCAGTAAAGAACTTCTTCCTGATATCCAACCTAAGTCTTCCAGCTGAACTCGCAGAAGAAAGGTGAATGCTGCTGCTGTTGTTTTCTTCCTATGATGCCGGGCACCTCTTAACCTCCTTGGAGACGGTATTGGTTAGACATGAGGAGCAGGTGGTATTAACTCTCTCAGGTGCCCGGCTGGTATGTCATGGTCCCATGCTTAGACTGAAACTAACTGGGTGCTTTGGGTTCAGGGTAGGAGATTTGGCCAAATCTACTGGGATTTGGCAGAGACCACTAAGGTGGTTTTTTGTCTGTCTTTCAGTTCAGTCCATTTTCTGACACTGCTTGGACACCGTCATCTAACAAATCCCTTGAAGAGGCTGGGGAATGTGGTTATGCCTTGACCTCACCTTTTCTTAAGGCACATTTTATTTTCTGGAGACACTTTGAATGGTCTAGGGTAGAAGATGAGCGGTTTGAGACTTGGACCAAGAGCAGCTTGTGGTCGTGTCCCTCGAGCTGGCAGAGAGGCAGCTTTGTGGCCTTGTGACACCGCTGTTTGTTAGGGGTTGATGGGAACTGAGAGAGCCTTTCAGCAGTCACTGCTCCTGTTGGGTTTTGCTCACAGCCTTTCTCTTGTGTTTCTTTAATTTTGGCAAGGGCCAGAACAAGGCCTGTTGACAGCACACGTGGCGCTGGGTTGGGAAACTGCGGCACTAAGCATCTGAGCTTCTGCTGCAGCAAAACTGTGACCTGGTGTGGGAACGAGGAGTATCTTGGCTCCCCTGTCTGTACAAAGAAGAGAACGATTCTGGTTTCCTTTGGTGAGGGGAGAGCAGAAGAAGGTAGGGATCTCTGTTACTTAGATGTTCTGCCTTCGTACAGTGCTGAAGGCTCCTGGATAATAGAAAACCTCCAAGGTACTACCCGAGTTGTGAACCGGGCCTCGCATGTTGTGGCCACACAGCACGGTCAGGGTTGGAGGCCTGCTTCTGGGGATACTTTCATCACTGCCTCTCTTGAGGTGGCAGGAGATGGGCTGGGTCGGTGTTTGGACAGCGCTTGGAAGCTACGAGGTGTTGTGTGATGGTTGTCACCACGTGCTCTGCCTGGAGGTAGCGTGTAGGTCTAGCGTACAGTACTGCTGAAGTAGCCAGGACAGCAGCTGCTGCTGGAGCAGAAAGCATTCTTGGTTTTTTTTTTTCCTTCTGAACTTTAGCTGTTAACTGAAATCAGTGCCAACACAGCATCTGGAGCCTCCACTCAAACAACGCTTGTTTTAATTTAGCATGAAAATATCCCCATAAATAAATTTCACTTCAAAGGCAAAGGGGAGTAGGTGTCCTTTACTTCCTTACCCACTGGCACAGACAGAGCAAAATCAAGACTCCTTTGAACCTTCTTAAAGCTGTTGTTGGTGAAGGCTTAGGTGACTGCGAGGAGGCCCCAGCAGTTTCCCCAGGAAGCCCTCGTGTTCTATAACTCAGCGCTGGTGAGGCCACACCTTGAGTGGTGTGTCCAGTTCTGGGCACCTCAAGACAAGAGAGATGTCGAGGTGCTGGAGCGAGTGCAGAGCAGGGCAATGAAGCTGGTGAAGGGCCTGGAGAATAAATCTTATGAAAAGCGATTGAAGGAGCTGGGACTGTTTAGTTTGAGGAAGAGGAGGCCAAGGGGAGACCTCATCACTCTCTACAACTACCTGAAAGGACATTGTAGAGAGGCTGGTGCTGGTCTCTTCTCATGGATCATAAGCGATAGGACAAGAGGGAATGGCTTCAAGCTGCACCAGGGTAGGTTTAGACTGGACATTAGGAGAAAATTGTTCGTGGAAAGAGTAGTCAGGTACTGGGATAGGCTGCCCAGGGAGGGGGTTGAGTCACCATCCCTGGAGGTGTTTCAGGGTGGTTTAGATGTGGTGTTGGGGGCTATGGTTTAGAGGAGAACTTTGTCGAGTAGGGTTGATGGTTGGACTCAATAATCCCAAGGGTCTTTTCCAACCTGGATGATTCCATGATTCTATGTTCGTTGTCCTGCTCTGTTTCAGCGAGTTGGCCATGGAGATAAGAATCATGCAGATGCAGATCGCTCTCCTGTCTTCCTCCAGTTCATCGACTGTGTCTGGCAAATGACAAGACAGGTAAGTTGCTGGGTGGCACACGTACCCAGAAAGCCAGCACACCCAGGTGTGGGACAACGTCTGGCCATGGGACTCATTTCCAAGCTGACCTGCACAGACTCTCCTTCCTGGGCTTCTGCTCTTTTCTTGACCTGGTAAGAAGTTTCCCAAGAGTTTGTAAAGCAAAGAGCCGGAGTGCACAAGTGCGCAGGGAGGCCAGGATGTCAGCTTGTGTCACCCTGAAAGAGGGGACAGCTGCTGACACGTAGCATGGGCAGGAAGTCACCCCAGCCGTCCTTAGTTGCTCACTGTGCCTTCAGAAGCATAAGTGACTCGAGTCTCTAGCATGGTAGGTGCAGACAGATCCCTGTGGGCTTTGCTCAAGCTGGTCCCATGAGCATACCTGCGTTAGCTCCATTTTATCTTCTTCTGAAGGCAGACATGCAGCTCCTGATTCATACATGATGTACAGAGCTGAGTTCCTCACTTCAGGCCAGGCGTGGCAGAGGCACAGCTCAGGAGACATCCTCTATGGTTGGGAGGGTTTTCCCCAGGTATGTGGGACTTGGCAGAGTTTTTTTTGTCTGCTGTAACACAAAACATGTCACGTGGCAAACGTCAGTTCACTGGAGACGTGAAGCTCAAGATTAATGCAGCTGCGCTGTAGCCAAGCAAAGCGAGAAGCTTTGCCATCATCCAAAGTAATTTTCATCGTGGTCTCCTCGGATTGCTGCCACAAGCAGGCATCCGGAGCTCCAGCTGGTGAGGTCAGGATGTTGCAGCCAGGGCAACCTGGGAGGAGGAGGGTGGTTTGTGAGGGAGGAAGGCCTCCCACTCTCCTCACCATCACCACAGCACGTCTTTGCAGCTTGCTCCATGTGTTCTTACTGACCCTTTGTGGAGCTTCAGGTCTTCCTGCCTTGGCTGTGATGGTTTCTGCGTGGAACACCACCCGCAAGCGCAGCCCCTGCGCGTCTGACTCTTCCTGCTGGGAAGTGTTGGGTCACTCAACGGGTTATTCCCATTTGGCCCTGGGAAATTTCTGTTTCTCTGCGTTATTTCACGTGTGCTTCAGCCTTTTGTTCCCAGGCTCGTTGCATGGTCTGTCGTGAGGGGCAGGCCTAGCAGAGGAGGCTTCAGGCTGGAGCAGCGCTGAGCATGGCTGAACAGAGGTCAGACCTTTTGGACCTCTGGCTTTTTGCTCAGAGTTCCTCTCCGCACACGTGAAGCAGCTTTCCTCTTGCTTCTTCTGGAAGGAGCAAATATGACCCCAGATAGCCTGCCAGGCAGAGAACAGGGACAAACCCTGTCTTAGGAACCAAGATGAGAGGCCAGCTCCTTAACAAGACTACAAAGTGGGAGAAAGTTTACTTGCAATTCCTGTTCCAACATCCGAAGCTAATTTTCTGGTTCTGTCTGAAGTTTCCTACAGCGTTTGAATTCAATGATTATTTCCTGATAACCATCCTGGACCACCTGTACAGCTGTTTGTTTGGAACCTTCCTGTGCAGCAGTGAGCAGCAGAGAGTAAAGGAGGTAAGACAGCTCCTCTCCACGGTGAAGCCCTGGTACCACGATGGCTTTCACTGGCCCGATGTTGCTAGAGAAGTTGTTCCAGCACTCACAGGTAGTGGTAGATGCAGGTCATAGAATCATTATGGTTGGAAAGGACCTCCAGGATCATCAAGTCCAACCTTCATCCCAACATCTCCCTAACCACTAGACTATCACCTCAAGTGCTACATCCACTCGTTTTTTAAACACCTCCAGGGATGGTGACTCCACCACCTCCCTGGGCAGTCTGTTCCACTGCCCAACCACTCTCTCAGGAAACAATTTCTTCCTAATATCTCATCTAAACCTCCCCTGACAGAACTTGAGGCCATTTCCTCTTGTTCTATCATTAGTAATCTGGGAGAAGAGACCAACACTAGCCTTGCTACAATCTCCTTTTAGGTAGTTGTAGAGAGCAATGAGGTCTCCTCTCAGTCTTCTCCAGACTAAAGAGCCCCAGTTCCCTCAGCCGCTCTTCATAAGACATGCCTTCCAGACCCCTCACCAGCTTCGTTGCCCTTCTCTGGACTCACTCCAGCACCTCAATGTCCTTCTTGTCCTGTGGTGACCAAAACTGGACACAGTACTCAAGGTGTGGTCTCGCAAGTGCTGAGTACAGGGGCACGATCACCTCNAAAGTGCAGGACCCGGCACTTGGCTTTGTTAAACCTCATACAATTGACCTCAGCCCATCGCTCCAGCCTGTCCAGATCCCTCTGCAGAGCCTTCTACCCTCAGGCAGATCAACACTCCCAATTAATTTTGTGTCATCTGCAAATTGACTGAGGGTGCACTCAATCCCCTCATCCAGGTCATCAGTACAGGTATTAAACAGGACCGGCCCCAGAACAGAGCCCTGAGGGACCCCGCTTGTGACCAGTCGCCAACTGGATTTGACTCCATTCCCCACCACTCTCTGGGCTCGGCCATCCAGCCAGTTTCTAACCCAGCAAAGAGTCCACCTGTCTAAGCCTTGAGCCGCCAGCTTCTCCAGCAGAGTGCTGTGGGAAACTGTGTCAAATGCCTTCCTGAAGTCCAAGTAGACAACACCCACGGCTTGTCCCTCATCCACTGGGCGGGTCAGCTGATCATAGAAGGTCTGGGTAATGCCAGGTGCCCTTCTAAACAGCTGGGACACGAGGCACTTCCTCCTTTGCACACACTGCTCTGTTGGAGCTTTTACATTTCCACGCAAAAGCATCTCCCTCTGGACAGCCCTGCTGCTACCAGCATGGCTTCTAGCTACTCACTGGTGGCCGAATAGCTCCTGGTGCCTTCCAGGTAGTTGGAAGTGCAGTTTGTCTTTGAACTTCAGTTTGATGTAACCTTGTCAGTGGAAACTAGTACCTTTTCATCCTTCCTTCAAGTGGTCCCTTGAGGTTGCTTTTAACTACTAAGTAAGCTCTCCCTACTAAGGAGAGCAGCGTAGGGGACAGAGACCTGGGGGTGCTGGTGGACAGCAGGATGACCATGAGCCAGGAGTGTGCCCTTGTGGTCAAGAAGGCCAAGGGCATCCTGGGGTGTATTAGAAGGGGTGTGGTTAGTAGGTCCAGAGAGGTTCTCCCCCTCTACTCTGCCCTGGTGAGACCACATCTGGAATATTGTGTCCAGTTCTGGGCCCCTCGGTTCCAGAAGGACAGGGAACTGCTTGAGAGAGTCCAGTGCAGAGCCACAAAGGGAGTGGAACATCTCCCTGATGAGGAAGAGCTGAGGGAGCTGGGGCTCTTTCTTTAGCTTGGAGGAGACTGAGGGGTGACCTCATGAATGTTTATAAATATGTAAAGGGTGAGTGTCAGGATGGAGCAAGGCTCTTCTCTGTGATACCCAATGATAGAACAAGGGGCAAGGGATGCAAGCTAGAGCACAGGCAGTTCCACCTCAACATGAGGAGGAACTTCTTTCCTGGGAGGGTGACAGAGCACTGGAACAGCCTCCCCAGAGAGGCTGTGGAGTCTCCTTCTCTGGAGGCTTTCCAGACCCATCTGGATGTGTTCCTGTGTAACCTGCCCTAGATTCTATGGTCCTGCTTGGCAGGGGGGTTGGACTCGATGATCTCCAGAGGTCTCTTCCAACCCCTCACATTCTGTGATTCTATGAAAAGAACAGGTTGTGGGTTTAAGCAACAACAAGGCAACCAGCTCTGTGTCAATGACAGGCACGTGCAGATGCTGCTGTACCTGGTAGATAAATACGTGGTGGATAAACACAGTTTCGTATAGGAAATAAAAAACTATGAATATTTCGTATAGGAAATAAAGCCTCTGCCCCCTTCCCTTACAGAGCCTTCCAAAAAAGACGGTGTCGCTTTGGTCTTACATCAACAGCCAGCTGGAGGACTTCACTAATCCCTTGTATGTGAGCTACTCCAACCATGTCCTGTATCCTGTGGCCAGCATGCGCCATCTTGAGCTGTGGGTCGGCTACTACATCCGCTGGAACCCTAGGATGAAACCACAGGTATGCCACTGGCACAGGTTGCCTAGGGGGCTTGTGGATGCTCCATCCCTGGAGATGTCCAAGGCCAGGTTGGATGGGACCTTGAGCAACCAGGTCCAGTGGGAGGTGTCCCTGCCATGGCAGAGGGATTGGAACTAGGTGATCTTTAAGGTCTCTTCCACTCCAAACCACTCCATGATTCTATGAAAATCAAATACAAGCAGAGACTAGGGCAGCACCTTCAGCTGCCTTGCGTGGGTGCTCGGGTAGAGGTTGCCACCTCACGAAATCTGTGGGAGCTGAAGATCCCCAGAAATCACTTAGTAGAGGGAGAAAATAATCCGAATTCTCTCTTCTTTAGAAAAGAGCTTAAAGACTTCTTTGGAGGTGGGATTCCAGATCGAAGCTCTGGGCCTGTATTTGGATTATTGGCAACAGAACCCACCCACTCACTGTGGTGGCACCAAGGTCTGATCGCTACCCTGTGACGCTCCTGACCCCTGCCAGCAGGGGAAGGGGCTTGCCCAGGGCAGGCACCTGAGACAAGCACTTGAGCACGGCCCCAGATGCTGAAATCACTTTTAAATAGGAAGGGACAAAAATTCCTCCATTGCTTCAATGCCCAACTGGGGTTAACGGAGCATTGCTACCTGTGGTAGGCAGAGGAACCCAAAAAATGCTTTGCAGGACAAACTGTTTAACTGTCAGAACTATGTGAAAATATTTAGATGAGTCATCTTTTTCTCCCCTGCAAAGCCCTGAAATTATGTCCAGGCTGAGATGCCAAGGCCAGTGTCCCCCAGAAGCGTCAGAGATAATTGTCCTCTTTCAAACCACACCAGCCACTGTTGTAGCAGGGCGTGGGTTATAAAAAGGAGCATCCCAAAGCCAGAGGAATGACTCTGGGGACAATGACACAACCCCCTGGCTCCTTCCCTGCCAGGTCAGCAGCAACGTTCCGTGCCTCAGGCTTCCACCTCCCCGAGCACTCAGCTCCCACTTCTTCTTGCAGGAACCTGTCCACAATCGCTACAAGGAGCTCCTTGCCAAGCGGGCCGAGCTGCAGAAGAAGGTGGAGGAGCTGCAGAGGGAGATCACCAATCGCTCCACCTCGTCCTCAGAGAGAGCCGGCTCTCCCGCGCAGTGTGTTGCTCCTGTGCAGACGGTTGTATGACACAGACTTGGTTTTGCCATGTACTTTCCCAGGACCACTTTTGGAAACCCTCTGGATTCCCAGCATGGGGTCTGGGAGATGTCAAGCTATTTATTTATTTCTCTCCAGGGTAATTTATTAGTACTAGAGGAAGCTTAAGCAAAAGCAAACAAGGGCCCCTATGCAATTAACCTTCTCAGTGGCTACATTATAACACAAGCTAATTGCACTTGCCACCTAAAAGAAACCTAGAGTTCGCCCTTTGTTCACTGATGTGCCAGAAATCACTTGGCTTTAAAGAGAAGACTGTGCACTAGCCTGAAGTACTGTGGAGGAAAAACATCTACTCAGAAGTTTGAGAAAATCCCCACTTCGCTAAGAGGAAATCCCAGATCTGACTTTGCACCGGAGCCCGGTGTCAGGAACTCCTCCGCTGGGAATGTTCTGCGTAGCAGCATTCACCAGCACACCAGGAGATGAGCAGCGATAGCGTCTGGAACGTGTCACCTGTCTTCTCCCTTGCCTTTGAGCTCGATCAGAGGAAGCCATGTAAACAATGCCTTACTTAAAGAAAGGGCAGCTTCCACCAGCCAAATGTGGTGGTAGAGGAGCAACCTCCACGCCCTGACTTCAGAGGACAAAGTTTACTTCCAGCTCTGCAACTTCAGAGTCTCACAGTTTACACTGGGTGGGCCAGGATGCAACTTCAGCACCTTTAGTTCTGCAGGGACAGAAGGTGGTGGCTCCTCTGGGCTTTCTGCAGCTCCTCTGCCCTCCAGTGCCTCACACGCATCAGGAGAAGCAGTGGGACACCGAGGGGCACGCGTGAGCTGCGGGGAGCAGAACTGGTGATCTTCGTGCTTCTGTGCAGGACCGTATTTAAGTGTTCCGTTAACTCATGGCAGCAACTGAGTCTATCCACCAAAGAAGCCTTGCTGCTGCTGAAGGTTATTCTGGTGGACTAAACAGCTTCAGCCAGTCTCTGAGCCCTGCGTTTAGGTCTTTTTCCTTACCGTGTACTTCAGGAATTAGTGTCACCTGACTGAAGTCCAACTTCAATTTTAATACAAAATTTTACTGTAGAAGCTGATACAAAAGAAGACACTGGGTGAAACCATGACTGCCCCTTGCTCTTCCTAACAAAAGTACAAGGTTGTGGAAGCCAGGGCTTCCAGCAGAGGTAGTTGGGGATGTGCAAGGACCTTCACTCCAGGCTGCTGCTCCTCTCCATGCTAAGAGGGCACTGCTTGGCCTCGGTTCCCCTGTTGCTCTTTTACGATAGGATCTGACTGTGGTCACATGTTCAGCGCATCCATCAGCATGCTTCTTCACCTCTCTTCCCCCAGAGAAGGATTTTCCGAGGGAGTACAAGAGTGGACCAGTTCCCACAGAAGATGTTGCCATTCAAAAGCCACATTCCTTCCAAGGCAGGAGCAGTAACGTTCCCCCGCGGTCTCCATTTCTGCCTGCTCTACTGCCATCAGTGTCTCAGAACCTACGGAGAAATCCACAGCCACCTTCTGACAGAGTAAGTAACAGGCCGCAGAGCATCACTGCCCGTGTTAGAGGTTCAGTAGTGCCAAGAACCTGCACAAAAGAGGTTCTGAAGGAGTTGGATTTGCTTTAAAGGGTGGATCTGCTCTTACGTACAATCACTACAGAAGATGGCTCATAGCATTACTCTGTATTAGCCAGTTGACCATGCGTGTATATTTTGTTTCTTGAGAAAAGCTGTTTGGTTTCCTTAACGTGAATAAAAATGGATAAATGGGTAAAGTTCCTGTGCTCTTATTTCCAGCTCTGTGGTTCTCTGAAGGACCTGTATGATGTGCAAACATGACTGAAATAGCACTGGAAATTTAGTATGTCAAATCCAAATCTTTCTCAGTCTTCTGTAGATCTTGCAAGACATTGATGTTCAAACTCTGAAATTTAGAATGACAGGAGAACAAAATCCATCTTTGAACAAGGAGCTCTTGTCCTGTACAGACAAGGCTTGATGCAGAGCTTTGCCGCTCATAACAAAAATACTTTCACAATTAAAACCACAGAATTTCAGCACTGTACAGTGCAGTAACACAGTGCCTCGCGTAAAAGGATTCACATTTTTCCATGTAACTTATGCTAAGCCCAAATTCACTGGGATGCTTTGGGATCAACTCAAAGGCCTGCTCCTTTGATGCTCTCACCCCTTGTAGGCTTGATTCCCACTTAAGTCCCTCATTCCCTGTGTGCTCACATGGAGCCTAAAATGTTGCCAAGCCCTCCAGCAGTAAGGAGCTGCATGGAGATGGCCTGAGGTCATGCTGAAGTTAACCCATCTTGGAGCAAGCTGACCCCCAGAGGTCCTTCCCGAGTGAAATTACTGCATGTCCTTCCAGCTACTGGTTTTTCAGAACCTCCAGGATGAACTGCTCCAAGTGGTTGCTCCAGCCACCTGGAGCACCTGCATCCAACATAAACAGAGTTAACAGGTGGCCCCAAGCCTGGTTAAGAGCTCCTGACATCTCCCCTCACAGCTAAAACCTTCTGTGATCCAGGCAGAGCAGATCACCAACAGCCAGTTAAAACTCAAATCCCTTCTGCCTGTGTTGACTCTACCTGGTCAGCGCCAGGCAAGGGTGGACAACTCTGAGCCTCACCTTAACCACAACCTCCTGGCAGCTCATGTTCATCCTCCTGACCAGGGAGATGTGTCACCACAGAAAGCATGCCGGCTGGCACAGCGTGCTGCACCAAACACCACAGTGATTTAGAGTGAGCGCAGCTTTCCCACGCTTCCTTCAACAGGCGGCTGGCTTTATTATTTTTGACTGTATCAACAGGTAATCTAGGTCTTCTCTATGTTCCATTAATAGGAAATTCTTCCCGTTATTAACATAATAAATACCATTTACTCAGCTGTGCGAGTCAGAGTGCCAAATGAATCGCACCACTGCCGAAGTGGATATAGCTCATGGAAGCACAGAACACCTCTGAAAGGGTTTCCCTGTTCTCCCTCAGCAGGTCTGAGGAACTGCAGCTGCACACAGAGCAGAACCAACACACGCCCTCGAGATCTAGGACTGCAGCATCGTTGCCCAACGAGCTGCATCTTGAGAAGCCTCCCAATAAGCAGTTGAACACCAGTGTGAAATTCCACTGGCATTACCCACCACGGAACCATGCCTCAGATGCTGGAAGGGGAGGAACTGGTGGAGACTGATGGTGAGATTCAGTGGCTGGGTACCTTAAAAATGGAATGTGGTTTAAAGCTAGATCAGAATATCTACAATCAAACCCAGGGATGGCAAATTAAGGGCCCATATTTCAAAAGCGCACTTGGCATACAGCAGTCTCCTTCACGCAGCAAGGAAGGCAGCTGCTTTATATCCAGGCTGTAAGGAAGTTTGGCCAGGATGGTTCAAGAACATCTTCTGGAGAAAAGTCAGTAGTCCCAGCTGATATCGTCTTTCTGGAGTGAAGTCTGTATGGTCTGCATGTCTCTCAACAACTGAAGGTTCTTCCGACTCTTCTCTCCAGGTTTCACTTTGATGGGACCAGCATTCTTTCCTTTTGTGGTGACCGTTGTCGTTACTTTAACCTCACTAACAGGGAACCTGCTGCCTTTTAATTGTTTAGCAGAAGTCTTTTTGGACTTGCATTCTCCCTTAAGTCTCTCTAGCTGAAAGAGAAGCCCAAGAAAAAAGAACCCATTAAGGAGTGACCTTGTTTAAGTTTGTGGACAATTCTTCCAGACAGCTGAAATATCCCACCACTTATCTCCCCCAGCTAAGCACATGGATGCTTCCCTGTCACCCCAAGGAATAAATACTTTCTTTCCTTACACAGCACTGCCACATTGACATCTTTAAAACTGTGCTCAGCTCAGTCTGAACTGCTGCAGTATCTTGTTAAAAACTGGCACGTTTTGGGGGGACATCCCCACTAAGAATGTAAGAGGAAAAAGTGATGTAGGACAGAGCTGGTTTGCCGCTGTTACCATCCAGTGACCAAAAAAAACC
Source organism: Eurystomus gularis (assembly GCA_013400335.1). Taxonomy (NCBI): domain Eukaryota; kingdom Metazoa; phylum Chordata; class Aves; order Coraciiformes; family Coraciidae; genus Eurystomus; species Eurystomus gularis. Next base: position 958 of record VZZY01025781.1, on the reverse strand, counting down.
AAAAAAGAAAAATTTTTTTTCTGCATGCACACCAGTGATTTTAATAGCTAATCACAGTCAGACATGTAGCTTGAAGAACATCAAAACCCTGCTGAGGTAGAGCACCAGCATCCACACAAACCACAGGTCCTGAGGCTCATCAGCAAGGACCGAGCTGGCGTAAGCCTGGACAGGGAACTGGGGAAGGCGCAGACACGTTCCTGCTCTCCAACCACAAAATGGGTGGCTTCTCTAGCTCCCCTCTCTCAGGCAGCGGGGCTCTCTGATTTTCCAAGGAATTTTCCTAAATCCTGGCTATAAAACTTTTGCCAAGAGCTGGTCAGAAGCCTCAGTATATGCAGAGTCATTACTCCCAGGAGCTACTACACATCTTGTTTCCCTGTGGCTGTTCCTCTGAAGATCATTGGGACAGCAATGTGCCCTTGAGGCCAAGAAAGCCAATGGTCTCCTGGGGTGCACTAAGAAGTGTGTCCCCAGCAGATGGAGGAAGGTCCTCCTGCCCCTCTACTCTGCCCTTGTGACACCTCACCTGGAGTACTGCATTCAGTTCTGGGCTCCCCAGTTCAAGAGGGACAGAGACCTACTGGACAGAGTCCAGCAGAGGGCTATGAGGATGATGAGGGGACTGGAACACCTGCCTGATGAGGAAAGGTTGAGAGACCTGGGGCTTTTTAGTCTGGAGAAGAGAAGACTGAGAGGGGATCTAATGAATGTGGATCAATAGATGAGGGCTGGGTGTCAAGAAGAAAGGGGCAACCTCTTCTCACTTGTGCCCTGCAATAGGACAAGGGGCAATGGATGCAAGCTAGAGCACAGGAAGTTCCACCTCAGCATGAGGAGGAACTTCTTTC
>VZZY01025778.1:0-20696 GCA_013400335.1 Eurystomus gularis | reverse complement strand
GGTTGCTGGTGAAAACTGAGGCATTACTTTAGATTTATAGGCAGTGAATTTCACCAGTAATTCAACTTTCCACTCTTGTGGTTGTGAGATCCTTCTGCAACTTTGACCATTCAGAATTATTAACAGGTGTTCTCCCTTCACTAGCACTTTCTGAACAGTTTTCTTTTTTTCACTTATGAGTAAAAGTGTATATATAAATACAACTTTATACAGATAGATTATATATTTTAATCTGTATTATGTATTTATAGATATATTTATCCTTATATATTTCAATGAATGAATACAGTTTCTTTTATAGATGTAACCATTTCTGTATCATTTATATCTTTATCTTCTTTCTACTACTGTTACATATATTACTAATTTTCATACATCCTCCTTAATCCTTACACTGCCAGCTTTGTAAAATTGTCAGAGACTTTCTGATCTAATTTTGTAGCCATTCTTCCAGCTATTAAAATCATAGCAGTGTTATACGAGAATTCATTCTGGGATGACCTAATCTGAGATTTATACAAATATGCTTAAAAATAGAAGATGGTGTCAAAAGGTTTTTTTAATAGTCCCATATCTACCTAAATAAAATCTGCAGTGCAACTTCACCTGGAGAGGGGTTTTTGGGGGCCCCTGGAATATACTTATTTTTATAAAGTTTAAACTTTGTAAGGCTCTGGGGATTTAAACTCTGCTACAGTTCATTTATGAACTGTAATTTTGCAAGTTTTTGGAACTACTTGTCTGTTAGAGAAGTTCTGCAAGGGAAAATGTAATTGCAACCCTGTCAGCACAACTCAGTAAAATTTCTGCCTTCTCCATTGCAACTGGCTCTTGTTGCTCTCCCTCCATTTGCTGTTATATCTTGAGAAGATTTATTCAAAGAAATACCAAATGTTTTCTTGCCTTCGTCAAGCAGTTCCCAGTGGTGAAAGAATTGCATCAGGAGAAGGAGTACCTGTATGTGTGCATTCATCACAGGTGCAAACACTGCTATTGAAGAGAGTTCATAAGCATGTGGGTTTGGTGACGGTGTGGCTATGTTCTTGGTGAATCCTCACCTCGGGGTAGAGGGAAATTCTCTGTCCTGCGTGCTCAGCTCTTACGTAGCACACCAGCAGGGCTTGCTGGGAACAGAGTGCTGTCCATGGGCTTGTGGTGAAGGGGAAGGTCAGACCCAGATCAAAATTGTTCATGTGCTATGAAGTGTTATGATTTTAAGTATTCTGTTTGAGAGCAGGCATATTGTCTGTATGCAATAATAATACTGGTTTGTGTCATACATAGAGATATTAAGATATTCACTTAAGCTATTCAGAGGGCAGTATTGGTGTTTTGCATGGTTACTCCTTGGTAGTCATGTGTTTGGATGTCCTTCCACACTGAATTTACAAGGACATTTAAAATGTGGCTCCTAGTCTGTGGTGGGTAGGGACATTCTTGTTTCTTGTTTTCCGCACAATTGAGTGCAACAAAGAGCCTCTGTTTGCTGAATAAACTTCAGTAAAGAGTTAGGCTCTGTCTGAACAACAGTATTAAGGAATATTGGACTCTCCAAACAAACCAGAAAGGATTGAACTGTTTTTTTTCTGGCTGAGAGGCTATGTTAACAGAATAAATAAAATCAAAGGAGAACAATAACCTCCTTATTTAAGTAAACCGTAGGAGTTTTTAAAATGTGTTTGAAATCTGGATGTCAGTTTTTCTTTTATAATGTAGTTTTTCAGCAGAGACGCACATGAGATTTTGCCAGTGTCACCCAGTCAGCTGTACACTGCAGTGCTTCCAGCAGGAAGTTGTTGCAGATGAGAAGTAGGGTTTGGGTGGGTTACTCTTGTGTTTTTTTGCTTTGTGGGTTTTTTTGGTTTGTTTTTTGTTCGTTTGTTTGTTTTTTATAAATAAATTCTTCTTAAATACCCTGTATTTATTTGCTGTGACCTCCTGTGTGATATTGATTGTAATTAATGTTGAACTCGGGTACATCTGCATTTCATTTTAAAAAGAATGAACTGGGAAACATTGCTTTGGCTTGTTAAGTAATTGTGCTTTATTTTCTTACTAGGAAAAGTTGCTTCTTTTTAGGACAAGAACCAAATGTTTGCATATTTCCTGAAATGGTCCCATTTACTGGATGTGAGTGCTTTTATCTGAGTTTCAGTTCAAACAGTGATGGCAAGACTCAGTCTGAAGATTTTTAATAACAGTAAGACTGCATGTGGGTGTTATCTTTACTTGATTTAATCTCAGCTATGAAGACTTGTACTTCTTGGTTTGCTGTCTGTTAATTGACTTTTTCTGGGCAGCACAGAATGAAAAACTTATCTTGTAGGCAAACAAGGTCAAAAGCCTGAGGGGGCTGAGGCTATTGCCGTTTCTTACCACTGGGCTCAGAAGGAGCAAGGACTAAGCCAGAAATGTTTCCCGTCTTCTTCATGAATGCGATTTTCTCCATAGCTCCTTATCTGAATGCAAAATTGATGGGAAAAGTAGGGAAATTCATGGGAGCTTTTATTGCTTTACTTGCCCTGCAATCTGATTTATGTGAGAGTACTTTTTTGCTTGTAGGTGTTAGAAATAATCAATATAATTAAGATGGCAAAATGAAAGAATCTTTGACTGTTTACTGTGTGAGAGATAATTAAAAGCTAAAGCCATGATTAATAATTCAGTATTTATTAAATTGCATTGAACTGAGGCTGTAAGAAGAGCAAGGGTCTAGCATTTTAATTTCCAAGACAGAAAAAAAGGAATAGCTTTAATTTATGGATGGGCATTTTTCTGCAAGAGGTGGTTGTTTTCCTGCATTATATACTATATTAGTTGTAACAGGCTTGCTTTTCTGTGTACTCCTGCTTCTTTTAGACTTATAAAAATGAGCATGTTACTTGAAGGCATAATGTGGCATATGCTTAAAGGTCCTTTGTGGTTCTTTGTGGATGATTAACATCTGCCTTCACTTTAAGCCAGCCAGAAGTTGTACAGAAAGTTCTGAGCACTTGTTAAACTCTAGATGAGACCTGAACTACTTTCCATTAGTAGTTTGTTCTTGCTACCGGTTTCCCTCTGACTTTAATACAAAATAGGATTAAAAACTGCTGAACATTAATCCTGTTCTAGAATTTTGTTATCTCATATGATTAGCTGATTTTAAGTTTTCTGTGGCAAGTTTGCCAAATTGCTCCATGCCTGGCATCTTGCAGAGATCCGCGTTGTGCTACTTATACCTCTTCAGCCCCTTGCACTGAAAAATGCTTCACTTTCTTGGTTGCTCTTGATCATAACCTCTTGATTTTAGCTTTTTTTTTTCCCCATTGCTTGTGACACTACTGAAAGTTTCTAGGGATAGCATGTTACACATGACCCATGTGTCAGAAAGCCCTGATCTGCTCCAGCATGCTCCCCTGTTGCTGCAGGGCAGAGATGAGAGTTTAGGACAGAAAGCCTCATGTGTTGGGTTTGTGTCTCATGGGGTTTTGGTGGTGGGGGAAATGGACTGTTGGTGTGGGTCCTGTAAGAAGAAATGAGAAGATCCCCAGGCTCCAAGTCAGACCTGCCTCTGGCCAAGGCTGAGCCAATCAGCACCACTGTAATAACATATTAAAAGGGAGAAAACCTGTCGGGCAAGTTCTTTTGTTTTGGGGGTTCATTTGCTTGGGAGAGGAGTGGGACCTGAGAGAGACAACCATGAGGACACTCAGGTCATTGAGGAAGGAGTACGGTAGGCACACCAGAGCAGTCATTCTCCTTTGGCTGGTGGTGAGATGTCAGGCTGCGCCCTTGCAGCACTTAGAGATCAAGGATGGGGCAGAATCCTGTCTATGGCCCATGGAGGATTGCTCCCAAAGCAGGACATGACAGAGGGAAACCCATGCTGGAGCAGCCTGTCACTGGGAGGATTATAACGTACAGAAGGGACCCATGCTGGTAGGAGAAGTTCCTGGAGGACTGTTTCCCATGGGAGGGATGCCATGTTGCAGCAGGAAAGGACTGTGAGGAGTTTTCCCCCTGAGGAGGAAGGTGCGACAGAAACAACATGAAATGGAATGGTACTGACCACAATCCCCATTGCCTGTCCCCTCACACCACTGGTAGGGAAAAGGCAGCAGAGCTGAGCCTGGGCAGAAGGGAGGAGTGGGTGAGAAGGTGTTTTTAAGATCCAGTTGTATTTATTGTTGTCCTGCTGTGATTCAGTTGGTGAATTGGTGGTGGTTTTGTTTAAATTGATTTTGCTTCCTCAAGTCAATTGTGTCATTTGCCCAGGACCATAGTTAGTGACTGTGCTCTTTCTGTCCTTTGTCTCAACTCTCAAGCCTTTTGTTGTATTTTCTCCTCCCCATCCCACCAGTGCTTGGTAGGAGTGAGTGCAGTAGGAGTAAGTGAGTGGCTGTGTGGTTGCTTTGTTTCTGGCTGGGTGGGCTTAAACCATGGTGATCCTCACCGTGGCTTCAAGAGGCTGAGTGGTGGCCAGAGCTGCAGCTCTACTGAAGCTCAGGGTCACCTGAACAGTGCAGACACACCTCTGACAGCTTTTGCACCAGCTGTCACACACACACGAGGAAACCCACAAGACAAATCCGCTTGTTGTGCACCGAAAGGTGAAAAGCAGTGGCCCATGGTTTGGCCATGTTGTCCTCCCTGCAGCTGCCTGAAGTGGGGGGCCGGGACCCTTCAGGGCTGCCTGCACCCCTCCAGCTGGCAGAGGTCTCGCTGCCATTTAATTGGCATCCTGTATTCCCGGGGGACTGCAGCCAGCTCCCTCATCACCTCCTCCCTCAGTGCCTGCAATCCACAGCATGTCCCTCTCCAGTACTACACTGCATGTGACTTGGCATGTTTGTCCAGTAGCATTGACTGTGTCCCTGCAGGGGTCCTATCAGCAATGCTGTCCTCAGGATTGTTTTTCAAGATATGGTTATCAGTTTAATTTGCTTAAATTTTGCCATAAGGAGAAAATAGGCCATGAGGTCTTTCTTCCTGGGAGGAATTTCCACTGGGCAAAATCTGTCACAGAGCATCAGCTGCACACTGTCACGCCATGCTTGCTAAGAAAAAGAGCAAGTGAAACTAAAATAGTTTAGTTTTAACAGAGAAATAAACTGTTTTCAAATTTTACTCCATTATTCTGTATGCTATGTGTGCTATTAGGAAGACAGGATCTTTTAGGAACTAGGCTGCTCTGGCCAGTGCTTTAAATCCTGAAATCTCAGGGGTCTGACACTTTTGACTCTGCTGTAGATAGTTTTGAAGTTGCATGAAAGTGTGAATTTCAGTGGGGAATAAGGAGCAAATGAACTCGTAGCATTTGGAGAGCCTTCGCTGCCAAGCGGGATACAATGAAGTAGGTGGATTTAATACACCGGGATGAACTCGCTGACCCCAGTAGAGATACAGACTGCTGCTGAGCCCTTGAGTGATGCGATCAGTCATAGTACTTGGTGGTGGTTATGCAAGTGTAGGGATAAAGAAAAGCATGTTTACGAGATCTAGATCCACTGTATCTAATGCTTTTGACTAGATTTGGCATGAGATAAAGTTTGCATACTTGAACTCTCTAGAAGCACTTTTTTCTTTGTGCTTTCAAAATATCAGAAGCACTGACAACAGCCAAACAATTCTTAGTGTTCCCCTGGAATCTCTTAAGTTAGTTCTTCTTGAATCAGTTCTTTGTGTATCTGGGGCAGGAACACTACTTCATAACAAAGAGATGGTGTATTAGTTCTAAAGGGATATGTAGGTTTGAACTGGTCTCTTTTTGAGAAATTTTACTCTAATATTTAATAATGTAACTTTAATAACTAAAATCTATTTTGTTTGAACAGGTGTTCCCATGAAAAGATTACTGTAGATAACCAGTTCTTGGTTGATAGGAGAAGGGCTAGGAATTAGGGGATTTGTAAGGCTTGGGATTTTTTTTTTTCCTCCTTTTCAAATCCATGATAAAATTGTTGCCATGCACCTTAGGCAGAGCATGTTAAGCTGCCACCTTATCAATCCTTATTACTGTTGGCAATTAAACCACTTCATCATTGGTAAATATTATGAATGATTAGTTACAATTACTTTATGTTTACTTCTGGACTCTAGAAGGTTGAGAATAGCAAAAGGCCAAGACTGAAAGGGTCTGTTGCTCCCTCTGCAAACTAAAGAAAACCATCACCACCAAAAAAACAGTCCAAGAGTATTGTTTAGCAATTCTGTATCTGAAATACTGTTTATCATTTAATCAGTTCTTAATCTATTTTAATATAAATGTTATATGTTTCTTTGCTTTCTTCAAAGAAAAACAAATATATTTGTTAATGTGGGGTTTTTTTCATTAAGCAATCTCATATCTTATTAAAATAGTCAGACTTAAAAACACAGTTCTTGATGTTAGGAATATTGTCTCTTTTGATATAATTGCATGTGTTATTGACCTTTCTATGACATTTGCAGAATCAGTGTCACACTAAGTATAAATCTGTGGGTCATCCTTTTTGCTTGGTTGGTTTTGTCTTGAAAGTACCATTAGCTTTTTCTCTTTACATTGTGTTGCTTTGTAATCTTTTGGACCTTTACTTTAAGGTGACATTCAAGGCTCAAGGAGCTCTGTCCACATCTTTTAATACTTTGGGATGCTTTCTGCTCCTGAAGATTAAAAGTATTATTTCAAATCATGGTCACTTAAGATTTTTTTTTTTCTAGTGAAAAAAAATCATTATCACTTTAAAACATATTCTTTAATATACAGGAGAAATAGCTTTTGAAGACTCCTGCCTTTTGTCTCTAAAAGAACATCAAATGGTACAAAGCTTCTAACTCTGAACTCATTGCTTGCTTACTTGGCATTCCTTTCTGTATGACCATAAGAACATCAATGAAGCATGTGAATTCATGACCAGACTAGCCAGGATTGTTTCAGCCATGGCCTTAAGAATTCCTGGTGGTGGTTTTGTTTTGTTTTTTTTTGGTCTAAGGAAGCTTCATCCTAATTTATTTTTTTGTTTGTCTTATTAAGTGTAAATTGAGATATGATTTAATTTATCTTTTTCTCAAGTCCGTGTTATTAAATTGGGTTGTGGTAGAATGTGGAATATGGAAGGAGCATAACATTGAAGTGTTTTAGGATCTGCTCTGCAAATTCTGTTTGACTTGATTAGAGCAGACAGCTCCTGGCCCTGAAACCAACACGATTACAGAAGTGATTTTGGTTGCTAAGAAATGTCACAGCAGTACAAATATTTCACTTATAAAATAGATTAGCTCATCTTAGTTAACAGGTGAATTTATTTAAATCTTTTTACTTTGAATACCTCTTATTTAAAAGGACGTGATCTGTTTTAGCTTCCATATGTTCTAGTCAAAATCTTGTGGATATTTTCATTATATTGGTGACACATTTGGGAATACTTAAGATTGTTGAGCATATTTCAGATTATTCACTACTGTATTTTTATGTCTCACTTTTATTTAATTCCTCACTTTAATGCTTATAAAAAAGCATTACAATATTTTAGCTTCTTAGTTAAATTACGTGTTCCATGATTTGAAGTACTCTGTTATGAACTGGTAGGGAAATAGTTTTACTGCTGGTGTTTCTCTATTGTATTAGTTATTCCTAATCTCTATCTGTCTTTCTCTGGTGGGGTGGTAGTATCTTTTTATTGGGAAAAATGAACTTGGATACTACAACTGAACATTGATACAATTAGTGCAAGCCCAGTCTAATTTTAGAGAAAAACTTATTTTTTGGGGTTTTCTTTCTTGAGTCTAGTCATAGTAAGAAAAAAAAGCTGTGAAATAAATCCGTCACTTGGTGAAAACCAACATATCTAATCAAGAGTAAATCGTATGCAATCTCTTATTTGAGCCAAGTAATATCAACATCTTTCAAAACTTTAATGTTAGAAGTTGCTAAATATTTAAATATTTAGGCATTGCATCAGTTGGAGATAAAATTTCATTACCTGTGGGATTATGTGTGAAGACATTTATTGCTGTAAGTAAAGCAGATTTCCCATAATCATATTTGTCCATAACAGTTTTTAATTTACATGGAAGACAACGTGTAGCATATTCTTTTGTCTCTGCACTCATCAGAAGACACTGTCCCCATCTGGATGTGAGTCACTTGTCCTCTGGTTTTTGATGTTTTATTGTTACTTTTTTGTTGTAAATTGTATTCTGCTCATAATTCTTCATTAGTAAAGGAGCTGTTTGCACCTGGGCAGCTTTAACTATCTAGCCAAAATTCTTCAGCTACTCATTAGCCTATTCTACTAGGATCTCATTGAACCTAGTTTCTCATCCATGCATTGATGTCCCAGGGTCAAGATGCCAGTTGTCACATGCCAAATACCACCCCCCACCAATGGCTAATGCATCTCTAGGAGCACCCAGAAGACAATGATTCGTGTCACTGTGGGAGCTTTTACTATGGAGAAAGTATTTGTGTCTCTGGATTAATATGAAACTGCTGTGTAACCTTTGCTAAGAATCATTAATAATCATAACTTTCTCCAACACAACTAGGGCACAATTTACATTTTGGAAAACAATCCTATGTACCATAGTAAAATTGGACAATCTGCTGCCTTGTTCCCTGGTGGAATTGTAAGAATGAGCAAGAAGTCACAAATGTTGCTTGGTTGGCTCACTGCAAAGTAAGTAATGTAGTCAGTGGTAAAGAACTAAGAGGCTTTGTAAATAAAGGAAATCTGATGAGACAAAAGAAAAGCCAAGTGCCAGTAGCGAGAATTTGGTTAAGGGGTATCCAACACTGTTGATGTTCAAGATGTTTGGGTGGGTCTTGGGAGCAGAGGTATTGAAATGTGTCTGTGGACCATTTTGCACCGATGCATGGGAAAATCTTTTGTATTTGTAGTAACTAACTTGTAGTTAACATCAACTCAGCAATAAATGTATTGTTGCCTTGCAAAATATATTGTTGCTTTGCATCCCTGCCTTGACTAATTTCTGTGGTTTTGTTTTTGTTTTTCTTCAAGGATGCTACTAGATGATTAGCTGGAGAGAAAATGAGTTTTCTCATAAAATTATGCGAACAGAGTGAGCTGTTCACACAATAGTATCTATCAAAACTTTTCACCCAAAACTTGCCAAGTCTGAGATGTGGTACTGTGTGTCTTACAGTAAGTTCTTTCAGAGCAGGCCTTATAGGGTACAGCAAGAGGAGGTATTTGGGTCAGTGTGTGGTGGAGTGTGTGGTCCTTGTTGCCCATGTGATACCACTGATGGGAGCTGTGCAGGAGGCAATTGCTCCACAAGTGAGGTCTCTTGCACAACTTGCCTTTCAGGTTATTTCCCGTTGAGATGACTTTGGATCCCCGGTGGATCCATTCAAGGGGCTTTGTACTTTGAAAACACAAGCTCTTCAATACCTCTCCTAGGTATAAGTGACAAGCTAGTTGAGGCCTTTCAAAAGCATGTTTTGTTGATCAGCTGTCAAATTGTGTGAGGCTCCATCCCATAACAAATGGCAACAAAACAGATAAAAGCCCTTACCTGGTGTTTGATGAACAGCTTTGAAAGTCTCATGGTGCCCTGTTAATGCTCGGTTGTGTGTTGAATTGTCTTCAAATATAGTCTTGCAAGTTCCAAAAAGTAATTCTATCAGTTTATCAGGATAAGGAAGGTGTGTAAGAATCTGTGAGCATCCTGAGTGCCAGTAAATGTGGGCTTGATTTGGGGTCTTTGCTACCACAGAGTTTTAAAACAAGTAGTATAATTTAATCATAAAAGAAGGTGCAAGATGTGTCAGAAATCACAAGCAGTTACAGATTTTATTTGTGTTTGACTGACAAGATGCAAGAGAATGTTATGATACACCCTTGTCACACAAAGGTTTTATTTTTAGTCTCACTTTCACAGTTGTTTTCATTATCTCCAGCATCAAGTTTCATGCACTATAAATCATTCATACACCATCAACCATTTAAGCTGTGTGTTTCTTCTTGCAGTATAAATTGGAGTATAAAATTCATTTTACCATCTTACTGGTATCACTTTAAGACTATAATACTCAGTCCTTAGACACAAATTCTGCTTGCATTAACTCTCAAGTTGTCTCCCAAGTAAATAACAATGTAAAATGATACCTTTAGTGACTGAAAGCCTTTCAATTTTGGTTTACTTTAGATTTTATTGTTAAATCCTTTAATATGTTCAATTTCTCCCCTTTAGTTGCTTGAATCAGAGGTGTAAAAACCTGGATCAATATGAAATCTTATAGGGATTTTCATAGTTAATATTGTTGAGTCTTAAGCTTTCCATGGTTGTGAAAAAGCTGAAAGAATGTTGTAACTGGAATCTTTTTGATAAAAACCTAAAGAAAATCAAATGAACTGATTTTGTAGTACTTAAATACTCAGCAAAATGGCTCATAATAAGCTTTTCATTCCCAGGTTGTGACCAGGATAGTGAGCCCAATTTTTTGCAGACTCACAACCGTTAAATGCACATGATCAAGAAGAACACTGCTGTTTCTTCAGAAATGACACTCTAGCCTCTTTTCAATTTCTTAACTCTTTCCATATTGGACTTAGATTTTTTTATTTATTTAATTATTTTTTTTTTTGTATACATAACCTCATCCAGGCTACATTCTTACAAAGGCTTCAAAAGAAGGATAGTGCTAAACCCTCCTGTATCACTATCAGCTGGTAAATCATACTATGGTTTCCTTGAAGGTCACAAAGAAAAATAAAGTGTTTTAAATTTTCCCAGATTATGATATTCGACACCAGCTTACTTTGTTTACTGCAGTGTATGCTCACTCCTGTTGGTTGCTGGAATTCACCTAGGGAAACTTTTCAAGGAAGGATCCTGCCTTACGAGTTCTCATTTGAAATTGCGGCATTTTTCTCTATTGTCACTCAGGAATAACATGACTTTGCAGACCTCATATATAGCTGAAATTGGGAAGTATAAGTTACATTTTTGTGTTTGTCAATGTAGTTTTACAGAAATTCTAGTTACTGCCTATGGAGAATTATTCTTGTATAAGTGAATTTAGAAACTGTCATTCACCTACCAAGAAAATGTTTAATTTAAATCTTTAAAAATGGGCCACTGCAAATGAATTTAATTAGAGCGTGCTGCCCCAGAAAAGCTCCTGCTTGACTTTGAAGATCTGGAACAAAGGTTGTCATTAGAGAACAGCTGACTGCAGGAGAGAAGAGGCAGCAGATTTTTTTGTTCGTTTTTGTTTGTTTGTTTGTTTCTGTGTTTTGTTGTTTTTATTTTTTTCTTTTAAGTTGCTGTGTTTACTTTTTCTCCTTTGTGTATGTTGGCATATAGATTCAAAATATAGCACGGTTCAGCATGAGTAAAACTGTTAAAGTGATGGAATTGTTGAGACTGTAGTACTTAGCAGCAATGAACTAATAAGTAAAGTAATATTGCATGTTAGTTTTTGAATACATTGTCTTCCTCCCTTCCCACCCCTGTTTTAATTTCTAGTAACGCTTGTTTGAAGGAAAATTATCAGACAGCACTAAAGCTCTCTTGAATTGTATTTAATAAGAAAAAATACTATTTTCTCTACTGCCTTACATGAAAATGTAGGCATAAACTTTTCAATACATATATATTATTTAACCATAAATACTTTTTTTTTATTAACTCTTGCTTCAGAAGATAAACAGATCACACTGTGACTTCCATTGGGTGTAACTCACTGGAGTTTATTAAAACCCACTACTCTCTGTAGCTGTGAAGCGATTTTTACAAGAGGAAAATAACAAATCAGGCATCTCTAATTGAAGCAAAGTGCTCTTAGACCTTGTTAGATATAACCTCATACATACTGTTTGGTTTACCATCTAAACCCACCTGGTTTTGAAAATTGTACATTTCACTGTGCATATAACTAGATAACTAGTCCCAGGCAAATATAAGACTTCACACCTTATTATACAAAAGACTGTAGTGAAAACATCTTGTTAGTTCATAGTTTGAGATATTAATTGATCAAATATTTACTCAGCTCCTGGTGCTAATTTACATTTATCAAAGAGTGAGACTAAATTGTATTTTTTATTTTAATTGCTTCTAAAATGTTGTGGAACATTTCTACCAGAATATCAACGATAGTGTAAATTTTATTCAGTTTTTATAAATTCTCAACATAAGCAATGTAAAGTATGGTAAACAAAGTACATGTTTTAATTCCCAGCTAGGAAAGTGTTATTCCCTAATCTGTGTTTCTTACTTAAGCACATGTAGTGAATGGAAACTATTAACCAAGTATGCTTTAGGCTTGCGAGTTGAGTTTCTGTGCCCTTTTCCCACGTGGACAGGACTGACTGCACACGTGATGCTTTTGTATGTGAAGCAAGTTTGAAGTAATGCTGAAGAGGATTGAAATTTCTGAAAATGCACAGATGATCTATGCAAAAAAGCCTTGAAGATGGTTAGTGAGTGCACAGTGGACATGTCAAGATTTACAGCTGTCTATTACTCCCATTCAAATGCTCCAAGATCTAGGAATAAAAAAATCTGCTAAAGCAAAAAGAAAACTTTTCAAGTATGTCTTCCTTCTAGGAGAAGAAATGTTTACCATTTTAACTTTTATTTTTACCTATTGATGTTAAATCAGTGACAAAAATCAACGTTATTCTGTGTTTCTGCATTCTCTCTTGTAATGTACCTGCAATCATCTGATGAGATTGTAAGATTAATGATTGAATTTTAGGAGAAATTGAGATTGCCACCCCTACCTCTGAGTTGCATGCTGGCAATGTCTGATTCCCAAATCAATGTGAATTGATAAATAACAGCTTGATTTTTGTGTTTTGTGTTTTATGGGTTGTGTATGGTGGCTTTTTAATGGACCTTTCATGTTCTTGCATCTTCTCTGAAATTTTAAGAGGAGACAGTCTAGTAGCTAAATAACCTCGTTCTAACTCATCCTAGAGACCAAAGACATGGCTTGTCTCTGTGATCAAAGAAGAAATAGATGGAAATATGATGGAAAAAAATCTGGACATGGATAAATGAGAGAGTGAAGGGACAGAAACAGAAGTGGATTGTGTAGTTGCAGCCTATTCAGACTGTTTTGAAGGCTCACCAGGAAAACCAGAACATCAGTTTTGATCTGAAAGTCCAGAGGGGCAGGATCCATGCATAAAATCTGTGGAGTGATCTCACTTCCAGCATCTGCAGAAGAGATGGGAGGTAGCATGAAAGTGGGCCATGAAAGGAGAAATGACACTGTGGCAGAAGTTGCAAGGTGTGGGAGACATGCTAATCACCTTTGGGGTTCTGGAGGATGTCTGCACTATTTTTCCTACAAGTTTCTGGCAGCATAGCACAGCAAAGACATGTAGAGATGTGTCACAAGTTGCATAGAAACTCACATAGCTTTGTCTGGGCCTGAGCGTACCTATTTATTCTATATACCTCACAACTTGTCTGGCATAGAAGGTCTAATAATAGGTCACCAGTAGGAAAATTGCATGTTGCTTTTTCCCCCCTTAATCTGATCACTGAGGTGTTTTCTAAAACCAGAGGTTTTAGTAGGGAAAAGGGGGATTAATTAGTAAGTGCTGAAATAAGTGTCTCCAAGTCAAGGTTTCATGCTCTGTATTTCATACCCAAGACTTGGAAAGGAAAGCCTTCCTGTGGTGGGGTAAATCTCTGGTCCTATAAGGAGAGGGACAGCATCCTGCCTCTTCCTGTGAGCTGAACTGGGAGGAAGGATGGAGATGCTGATCAGGGCAAGGTGATAAATATCAAGAATGGGACTTGCTGCTTCTCTTGCTAGCACAGGGACATTGTGAGGGGCTCTCATTCTCTGAGGAGATGCTCCTCCTCTAGTAAAAGCTATATGAGCTGAAGAGAAACTGAATCATTAGTGGCTCCCTCTTTGAAATATCTCTGGACTGGGTAAGGCAACAAAGCTTTGGTTGTATTGCTGGAGGTGGAAAAAAAGTCCCACAACTTTTCTCTGCCTTCATAATTTGCTTGCTCCTAAATACAGTTTTCTGCCTTTGTGGGCTATGCTCAGAGCAGTGGTATAAAACCGAGCTAGTTTTACTCTTCTTCACTGCCCTGTCAAACAGGCTTCGAGAGATTGTGCATCTGTACCAGACAGATTTCCTCAGTAGTGATGCATCTTTTTAACACTAATTATAAGTTACTTTGTGAACTGAACTTCTCAAATGAATCACAAAAGGTCAGAGTAAGGCTCAAAGGGCTTTTTTAAAGGAGACACTCCAGGCATCCATATAGGTAGATTATATTATCCTTTTATTAACATAAAATGCTTACATTCAGTGAAAACCATCTAATTAGATTCCTGCTTATAGCCTGTTTTTTTCCATTTAAAGGTAATAATATGTCTTGAATTTTATTTTATTGCAGTCTGCTCTATTTAATAGAATTTAGCTGAACTTAGTAGAAACAGAGAGGGTGTAACCTGGGTAGAAGCAAAGCTTGGATTTGTACTTGTATTAATAAGGTAGTAATATTCAACTGAACAGGCCTAGCTCCGTGACATCCAAGTACAAAATGAATTATTTTGTTTTAACTTAAGATGAAATGTGCAAAACTTTTACACAAAGGTTGATGCTGTGGATATTTGTCATAGGAAGACAGGAAGAAGTTTGAAAATCTAAGTGTGTGTAATAGGCCTTTCAAAGATCTTTCCGACGTAGTACAAGGGCAGTTTGTACAAATGAACTCTTGCTGCCCTTGGCTTGCATTTTCCTACGTGTCTATTTGTTGCAGCCTGAAAGGCAGTGTAAAGTGCAGAAGCTGCATAGGACCCTGCCTGACCTGTGCAGCCAGCGATGGTCACAGGGACCATAGTTACATAGCTGCTGGTACTGGGAGGCAGCTGCTTACATGGGCTTGTGTCATAGAGCTTCAGGCACAGCTTCTCTGAAAACTGCTAAGAACAGCAGCCTGTACCTGACAGAAGGTGTTTTTCATGCTGAAGCCATGGTTTTTGGTTTTGCTTTTTTTCTTTTTCCCCTGAAAATAACATACCTTTTATTTGGTTATGGTTTCAATGGACTGAATAGGTGTGTGTTAGTTATGCAGCCATTTTCTTTCAGCCCATTATTAAGAAATTTTCTCTGGCTTGGGACAAAATACAAGAGTTAAAATCTCCTGTTATGCTGAATTTGTTCTTAAATATTTGTATCAATTTGTTCTTTAAATAGCATCTTTTGTGTCATTCACATTCCCTATGACTTTAAATGACTAAGCATATTCCAACAGTTCACAACTAGTGTGTCACTCAGGAGGATTTCGTCTTATTGAGACTTCATATGTGAGGTAGCTCTTGAAGAACCCTTAAATACCAAACCTTGGATTTCCTTCGTGTGGGATCCTAAGTGTGATCTAAATCAGTGTTGCACAAGATTTGTTCTGTGATATATTAATTTCTTAATTGCTATAGATGCGTAAACCAGTTTTTTTTTCTTACTTCCTGCGCCCCCCCCCCTCAGTCTGTCCAGCTTCTTCATGGCAGACAGGAGTTCTGAGCTTTTGAAAATCCCAACATAATATCCTTTTTAAAAGGAGTGGCGGTTCACACTGAAACTTTTGTGTACTTTTTCTTTATTAAGCTACCAAGCACAAGACTGATGTGAAAACATTAATAGTAGTAGAGTAGTTTGATTTAGAAAATTAAACTTCCAAAATGTACCGTGTATATAAGCAGAAGATTCATAATTATTTTTGTCACTGAACAGAGAGAGAAGTATTGGATAACATGGCATTGATAGTAAAAAGTATTGAGATTATTTTGGCTACTGTGGTTAAACTAAGACATAAAAATATTTTTCCAAACTGAGACTTTACAGATTTTATACTCTAGAGTTGATTTGTATTCTCAAACCTTTTTGTTTAAGGGTTTAAAAACAAGAACAACAATTTAATTGTAGAGTTCATATATCTGTCTTTTATGTTAATACATGGTGCCATGCTTGATCAATGTACTGCACAAATGTCACACACAAAGCTTGGTTATATTTTCCACTCATAGGATGTGTCCAGCTCCTCTGTTCAAGTTGCTGTAGATCAAATTATCCTTTGAAATTCACATTGCTGCTGTCCTGATTTTTAGTTATGGCATCTTTTGTTAGTGTTTTGATCTTTCATCTTGCTGAGTGCTGTTGTGAAGAGCTGTTTGCATTGATCTAGATTCTGAGTACAGTAGTACTTTGCACTGGCATGAACGCCCTAAAGTTCATCAGTGTTATGCTTATAGATCAGAGATAAGAACAATTTTTAAAAAAGTGTTCCTGCATGTTTCAGAATAACAAATGCACTTTAACATTTCTGTGGGTACCTCTTCTGAGTCTGGATTGAGCTATTTTTGTAAGACTCTATAGATTACATACAGAACTAGAATGGTTGTTTCCAGAACCAAAGGTAGGAATTTTTAACCAATACTGTGATGCTGACCTGAGTTATATTTTAGCACAGCCTGTCTCATTTTCCTAGCACCTGCATCAGTGATATCACCAAGTAATAATAATTACATATATAAACAGGGCAAGTTGAAATTAAACTTCTCAAAAGAAACACTAAACACACAGTATTCAGAACAAGACAGCGAGACTGCTAACTTGATTTTTGTGTAATTCAGAGTGGTGTTATAATTTTAAGTGTTGATTAAAGTTATTGGCTGTAGAATGTTAGAGTACATTCAGCAGTGTTTTGTTTTCACTGGAGCAACAAGTGACTTAATGATCATGCGCTGTCAGTGTGTGTGATTGCTGCGTGTTCAGCAAGTTTATCTAATGCCAGCTGAAAAAGACAGGATTTTCAAACTGGCAAAGCTTCTTATCTTAATGAAGGGTATCACATACTTATTAGCCAAAAAATTTCTTTAAATTAAAATCTTTATTAAATCTTTCCTGAACTGTAGTGAAAGAAAAATGTTTTGATGTTACAAAGCATTTCTTAATCTATCAGTGCAATAGAATGTGGATAACACGACTTTATTTTATAAGCCTTGAGATAAAGGTGTTTTCTCCTGCTAGCTTTAGAGTGACTAAAACCAAAAAACACAAGGAGAAACTGTTTTATGATACAATCATCCATCATACAAGAAGGTGCGTGCATGTGTGTATTTATGTGTGCCTTTGTTTCCTAGGTAACTACGGTATTCAACTGTTTGCTTGCAAATTTTCATTACCTTTATAAAACTTACGTGGACATGGAAAGCAAGTCTATGTATGGCATCATGTTAATACTGATTCGTGAATTACTACCTTAGTAGTGTGTTCTTTTAGTCCAATTCAGATACTTAGTTATATGATAAATACACATCAGGAATGGACTGTTTTGCTGCATGTGACCCAGGAACAGCTTTGTAAAGATTGCTTCTGCTGGGAGCACTTGTTCAACAAGTTTCCAGTACTCTTTAAATACAGCCCAGCCTTTCCAGCTTGAAATCTGTTTATTTGTTGGCCCTGCAGTTGTGTCTGTGCCCATTACTTGTGACCTTGGATGTTTTAGCAGGAAGCCACTTGACCCCTAAACTGGGACTTGGGATGATACTGCAGCAAGAGGCTCCACCTAAGTGTGTTGAACAAGGGCCAAGGCACCAGTGGCTGCCAAAAGCCACATAATTACCTCTCAGGTCTTCCCAGCTGTGACTGTCCTGGCAACCTTCTGAAAATGTATAAAAATAGCACTGTGGGTCTGAGCTGCTGTGGTCCTCCTCTGTTTTCACTGTGCCTAGCCCCAGCCATCTCTTCCTGGATGTGGTCCTTGCTCTGCTCCCTGGTGGCTTGTCATACCAGGAGTGTTCCCTGACCTCCTCACTGGAGGGCCAGAAATCTACACAGAGAAACACATTTCTGAATGGAAAGGATTAGTTATCAGTGTTGCATTGTATTCCCTTCCCTGGAAGAGTGTCAGATAACATGTTTATGTGCATGATGTATTAAGCCCTAAGTAATAACAAGGAACTGGATTATGTAGCTGGCTTTGGTATTTATTCCTTCCTCTATCAAGATAGTGGGAGGATGGTGAAGTTGAATTAAATACAATGTATGTAAAGAACTGTGTACTACTGGTACAGGAACTCTAAACGTTTTGTTACTCAGTTGTCATTAGTTGCCTGCTGGATGGTAAGCCATTTGACTTGGAATCTCATGTTTAGCAATGACACTTACCAATGCTCTCACTGAATAGTTAAAATAATGTAGCATTTTGCGTAAATGGACTGCCCCCATTTGTAATGGTAGGCAATCCGCAAAAGAAAAAAAAGTAAGGCCTTTGGAATTTTTTAATGGAAATGATGGCATTGTGCAATTTTCTCTTACTATTTTCAAAATTAGATTTAAATACATATGAAGACTTTGTCTTTACTAGTGGTTCCACTTAACAGATAAGTAATATAAAGATACAGCCACGCTGTAACATCTTTGAAAATTTCCTCGGGTTTTCTAAGTAGCTCAAGGCATTTTGACAAGATAGGTCTAGGGCTGTTGCATATCCTGTGACAAATTTATGTCACATTTTGTATTACATTTTGTACGATAGAATTTACTGTGTGAGAACTTTTTAGATAATCTGTGTGAATAGGAGATGCCTATCATTTAAGAGATTCATAGGTGGTTATCTCTGGGTAAAATTTGTTTTCTGTTACCTGTCTACTATTTGTGGTAACATGATGTATGCCAGGGTATGGGGTTATAGATTACTAGGATGACAAAACTGAATAGAGATTTGTGTTGGTTTAGTAAGAGCTGTGGGGTAGCCGAGCCACGCGGCCGGCTGCTTCTCCCCGCTCCCTCCCCTCTGCCGCGGGCCGCAGACAGGGAAGAAGAAAAATAAAAGGTTTAAAAGTGCCTTTTTGAGTTGAGATAAGGAAGGTTTAATATATATAAATATATATAAAAGAAAATAGCATATAATGGGAACTTTGCAGTTAACAAGAACAATACTAACAGTAAGAAAAGAGCAATACAAAAAAAAACAATACCAGAGAGCCACAGCGAGGGACCGAACCCGAGCGAAGTTCAAGGCGAACTGAGCTCCAACTGAACCGCCCCCAAGGGAACTGGCCCCTCCCCGGGGCTGGCCCCGGGGCATGACGTCAGCATGGTATAGAATTACCTGGCTCCACACAAAATTAACCCTGTCCTGGCCAAACCAGGACAAGATTATAATCATTCCTGTGAAATGTAAGAAAAAGTACATAAAATCCAAGCACTCTGTCCTGCCATTCAACTTCATAATTTCTTTTGAGGCTTGATTTAATCACAAAACTAGTGAAGCAATCTTACAGGCATATATAAGTGCAAGTTGGCTAATAATTTTTTGTTGTAGTCTTTGTCTATAACCAACCTCAAATAATAGTTTGTTGTTTTGTTTTTCTTTTTCCTCACAGCGATTTTGGGAGCTATTCACATTTACTTTATTTACTTTAGGTACTCTGTTTAAAGTCAAGAACTTAATTTTTAATGAAGAGAGTCTTCACTTGCATCCTAGAGGAGATTTACTTATGTTACATATCTTCGCTAGACAGTGTGAATATCCTCTATGAGCCAAACTATGTCCTTGGTTCTTCAGTCAGCTTCAGTGCACTCAGCAGGATCACATGGATACAGTAGAGATAAGAATTTGTTTAGTATGCCCTATCAGCATATATTCTTTCATTGAGAAGGATAGGCTAATATATGATTCAGTCCTTTCATGAAATCACAAGAATGTGTGTCATGAAAATGGACATTATGGGGTTTGCTTTGCGGTTGTTTTTTTTTCGTTTTTCATGTGTGCTGAATTGTTTATAAAGTCCTTTGTACACTCAACAAAAAACCCTCTCGCTGGGAGAATTGGTTTCAGCAAGTATATTAATTCTGTAGCAAGAGTAAGACTATATGCTCATGCTAATCAGTTAATTGTTGAAAGGAATTCCAGTAGAGTAAGTAATCTAGGCCGAATATGTGAACAATACTAGGTTTCCACCATAATAGAAGCAAATTGCCATGGGCTAAATTTTGTAGAGTAAAATGGGGCAATAAGCATTTTTAAGCCTTCCCTGGGGAGAGAGAAAGAAGACCTTTGGTCTGCATTCACATTCTGACAAAGAGAAAATACATTTTAATTCCTTGCATTTTAAGCTAATGTTACAATTTTCCAAGACTTAGTTTGGAACCTCTATTCTTGGAATTACCAGTTTGTTAAGAAACTGTAAAAATTGTAGATGCACTGAATGTAGTAGCATTCTCTCACCCAATTTTCAAATTACTAATATGAGTCTTTCAGGCTTCTTTTTTACTAATACTGGAACTATGTGGTTTTAGATGTAAACATCTGATTTTATATACTTTTCTTGTGCCCTAGTGTTCTGTGTGCCCATTCCTTTATATAGTATTCCTTGTAGAAGATCCTAATCTAAGAATGTTAAACAAAATATCACTGTTGTGTAAATGAGAATGTTGTGAAAATGGAAGATGGGTGTTAAAACTACATGTACAGAAGCGTAATTTGAAGACGTGTGAGATATTTTTGCAGTGGTTTCCCTGCTTTCAGAGAGGTAATTACCATGACAATTTATTAGGCCACCTACAGTGCATGTATGAAGTAATCATTGGAAGATTTAAAAAAAACCTGTTAAAGCAAGTGAGGTTGTGTTGAAGGAGAATCTGCAAGAATGATTCTAGTGTCAACAAGATCTATTTGGTATCAGATTTATCTCTCTGCACAATGACTGTGGAATGAAAGCTTCCATG
>VZZY01025769.1:235968-247348 GCA_013400335.1 Eurystomus gularis | reverse complement strand
ATCAAAGCAATTCTATGATTCTGAGCTGCAGAGCTATCTACAGCTGAACACCGCTGTGTCCACCATGGAGCTTTCACCTTGCAGACGACTTCAGAACTATTCCCACCCAAAAACTGCTGTTAACTGACAACTTTTTGTTATCTCTTGTGCAATGAGTTGGTATGTGGCAGATTAGGGAGGGCCATACCTCATGGTATATGTTCCATCTGGAAATATGAGCCATCTAGAGCAACTCTGTTGTTACAGTCCTCATCAGGCAGGGTACAGAGCCGCTGTCACTGGGACTGGAGCTGTGACCAGCCACTACCAGGAGCTCTGTGTGTGTGTGTGTGTACCTGAGTGAGCTGAGTGCCCGGCACAGCCCCCGGTACATCTCCTCAGGAGGGGAGGGCAGGATGTCGGGCTCTGCGGATGAAAAGTCAATTTTAATCTTAAAAGAAAAAGATGATTGCTGCCCTTCATGCTGATTCAGGGCTTTAATAAAGACATTTCCTTTTGCTGACTGAAAGGAGACAGAGTCAGGGTATGACTTGAATCCTTAAAAAGGGGCTGACCCGAATCCTGGAGAGGGACCTTACTTGACTCACCTGCCAGCGCCTTTGAGCAGCAGCGATCCTGGCCATTAGCTGTGGGGAGAACGGCGGGAGCTGGATTGTGCTGCTGGCTCCCTTACAGGCTTGCTGGATGATCTCGAGCAAGTCATTCTGGACATGCTCCAAAGCCCTGTGCAGTTCATGGCAATATTCCCAGCGGTACCTTGGAGTCTACAGCACTCCATGAGAGCAGTGGGACTTTATAAAAAGGCTTTGATGCAGCAGAAGCTCCAAGGTACAAGCACAACCCACTTCTTTGGAAACAACAGTTGTTTTGTCTCTGCTTTGACTAAAGCTTTGATCCCTACAAGAACAGTCCTTTGGTAGGTTTCTTGTATCTGCTTTCAGGGCAACATCACCTCTGTCTTCCTTTCTTCTCTGTGCCTCTCCTAGTTTGCCTGCTGCGGAGTGAACGGACCAGAAGATTTTGAAGCTGTCCCTCAACTTCCATACGCGTCTTTGGAACAGACGATACCGGAGGCTTGTTGCCAGCGAGAGCTCCAGAGCCGGGAAGGCATGTTTGTTGACAGGGAAGCCTGTCTCCTGGGCATTGAGAGGTTTCAGAACCGGCAGGTAAGGCAAGGGGAGTTTCCCAGTGGACAGAGGGATGGCTGCCGAGGTCATGGTCGTGCCAGTCTGACTGTCGCTCAGAACCTAATTCCCTTTCTGCTGACAGCTTTTGAGTGGGTGGTTTTGAAAACCCCTTTCACTGTGCTCACTGCTGAGTCCACGTGGTGCTGCGTCAGCAGAAGTGTGAAGGTTTTCCCAAAGGCTTGAGAGATGGGGGGTAGAAATTTGCTTTAAGTTCTCTTGTGGTTCCAAAGGTTGGTACTATCTTTGAGAAGTTAATTAGCAAGCCAGCATGGGTCAGCAAGAATGCGATGGAGCTGGCTCTTCCTCGCTCCGGTTCAGCTCACAAAGACTCCTCATCAACAGCACATGCAACCAAGAGATCAAGAGTTAAACAGCCGCAGAAACCATGTCTGTTTTCTGAGGAGAAGTGTTCAAAAGCTGCATTTCTCTGCTCTTTTACTCCTTACAGTAGAAAAAGGGCATTTCTTCTGCCAGGACTCTCAACTTGGCAGATTTTCCCAATGCTAGACGGGGATAAGACAGTTCGGCAGAACATCATTGACACTGATATCAGAGCTGCGTTCCCTTACGCTGTCACAAAGACGTGATGTTAAAGTAACTTCCCAACAGAGTTCCTGCTGTTCTCCTCAGCGCTAATAAACCAGCTGAGTTCTGTACTGACTGTACGCACAGGCCTCCTTTTCTCTCCAGGCTAATCCATGGTCCTCTTTCCAGCACGATAGTGGGTTGTGAGAGAGGAGAGGAGTTGGGAGCAGCGTGTGAGCTGCTCCGTGCCTGGCAGCTGGAAATGCTTGGCAAAGGCTCTGGGTGAGAGGTGGCAGCACCGTGCTGCTTCTGCCAGGGCTGGTGGGGAGGAGAGAGAAAGAGGGATGACAGACAGCAGGGAGGAAGAGCATGGAAGCAGAAGATGGATTTAGCTTTCCCAAAGTGGTGATGCTGAAGCCTATTGCTTCTATGGAAAGGGCCCCGTGTCACCACAGAGGGTTGGTGGGAGAAGCTGTGTGCCCAGCAAGTCACCAAGCACATGGCGAGGCACATCTGTGCAATGGGAGGGAGGCTCCCAAGCAGCTAATGGCTGAATTCAGGCATTCCTGGAGCAAAGCCAGGCTCTTGGGACACCATGCTGGTAGGACAGTGCTGGCCACACGTGTTCTCACCCCTGTTTGTAGCCAGCTGAGCAGGACATGCTGGAAGTTGGGCCAAGGTTGGAGCTCTGGCAAGCACCCAGCCATGTTGTTGTTGGGCTAGATGCTGAAAGCTGGGCTGGAACAGAGCTGCTGCAGAGGGGTCTCCTGTTAACAAGAGCGTGTGGTTGTGTCTCACACGCAGTGAGCAGGGTCAGCTGTGGACACTGGCTGACTTTGCACTTCAGACATTTTCTTTATGAGTGGAAGGAACAAAAATCAGGTGACTGAAACATCGCAGCAGTATGGATGGGATGAAACGTGTGTGTGTGAAGGATGCACTCAGTGGGGAGGAGAGCTGCTCTTCACATCGGGCAAACTCCAATCTACTTTCCTCTTTGCACATGACCTTTTTGCAGAAATTGGCTGGTGGGTTTGAATTTTAGGCTGGCAGAACTGAGACCAGGATAAGCTTGTGATTTCCAGAAACATCCTGAAACCATTGCAGATCTACCTGCTGTTAATTGAACAAGCAATAATAAATGGCATTAAGGGTGATGGTGGCTGTGCAGCATAAGGGGAGGGATTTCTGTAGAGCATGGCCCTGAGTTCTTGATGAGATTAATTCTCCTATACCAGGTGTCCATCCGTGCTCCTTTGGGGAAAGGCACAGAGAAGAGGTCCCAGGGTGTGACAGAGCTGCTGGCTATGAGAGAGGATTCAAGAATCACAGAATGCTTTGGGTTGGAATCTCCTGCTTTGGCTTTTAATAAACCATCCTTTTCCCTGGGCAGCCTGGGATGCCTGTCATCTGCCCTGAGGGTCCTTTCCTCCATCCTTAGTCTCTGGCAAGCACCCAAGGGTTTTGTTGGAAGTGCTGCTCCTCTCTGCCCTGCAAGAAGTCACAGAAAGATGGGGGCAATCTTTATAGCAGGGCCTGTTTTGACAGAACAAGGGGTAATGGTTTTAAACGAAAAGAGGGAGATTTAGACTAGAGGGAGGGAAGAAATTTTTGATGCTGAGGGTGGTGAGAGCCTGGCCCAGGTTGCCCAGAGAGGTGGTCGATGGCCCATCCCTGGAACCATTGCAGGTGAGGTTGGCCGGGGCTCTGAGCAACCTGCTCGAGTTCCAAATGTCCTTGCTCAGTGCGGTGCAGTTGGACTAGATGAGCTTTAAAGGTCCTTTCCCACCCAAACCAGTCTGTGATTCTATACTAAGGAGGACTGTGCTGTGAGGACAACATGATGTGCTGCTCAGGTGTGTCTCACCACCTTTTGTCCTTCCTAGGGCTGCTACACTGTGATCCTGAACTCCTTTGAGACCTATGTGTACCTCGCAGGAGCCCTGGCCATCGGAGTGTTGGCTATTGAGGTATTTACCGTTGGATGACTAGAAAAAAAGCCACGCTGGTCAATGCCCAGCAGCAGGGCAGACAGGCAGATGTTCCACCTTGCCAGGGGAAGCTGCTCCTGCAGACTGTGAGTGTGGGTTTCACTGCCTGGAAAGAGCTGGGTACTTGGTCCTTTGCCACAAAAGGCAGGGAAATCACCAGTGGCACACACCTGCCTTGTGTTGGGCCCTGCCTTGGGGGCTTTGGGGACCCACCACCTGCCCCAGGGCCATGCGTAGCCATTGCCCTCCCTCTGGCAAGCAAGCTGACAAGTTGGTCGCTTGGTTCATGTGTCAAAATCTGCCTTTGCTTTAAAAACTTCCGCTTAGACCTTGAAATGGAATTGGCTCCAGAGCCATCTCCACTATCCTGTGTTAGTATCTGGCTCTTTGGTGATGTTCCTGAGGAACAGGCTTCCACCAGACATATTAGCCCAGAAGTGATGTCCCTGAAGCATTGCTGGGGCAAGGCTGGGTGCTTTCTCCATGTCTGGGCAAAAGGAAGGGATCTGATCTGGGCAGAGAGCCCCGGCAGCCCCCACAACAGTCCCACTGTTCCCATTCCAGACAATCCCAGTGATGTGTGGAGCAGGGACCATGGACACTGCTCCCCTGTGACACCAAGGGTGGTTCGGGAATGAAGCCAAGCTGCTGCCATAGCCACAAACAGTTTGAGGAAGCAGGGGAAGGATGGAGGGGATCAGTTCAGGAAAGACAAAGGGTTTGCCACAGTCTGGGTGGTGGAAGGGTCCCCCTCGCTGTGTCACTGACTGCTGGGCAGGAGGGAGTAACCAGAGTGGTCCCAGAGCCAGGGAGGCCTTTGCCAGTCTTCTGGAAGTTGCAGCTGACTCTTGTGGTTCTCTGTTTTGTTTTTGTCCTCTTCTTCCCCTGCCTTCCCAGCTATTCGCCATGATCTTTGCTATGTGTCTCTTTCGAGGGATCCAGTAAGAGGTGGCCTGTAAACCACCACGTTCCCCAGATGCTCAGAAGGAAGGAGGATCAGAAGAAACAAAACCTGAAAACACCCGAAAGACTTTATTTTTTTTAACAAAATGGGGTAAGGGCTGGGGGAGGGGGGGGCGGCAAGAAGAAAAGAGGGTTGTAATATATGAATGACCAAAAGGATTGTACTTCAGGGGCTGGAACTTTGAGGTGATGTGCACTACACTGTACACCAGAGCTTGCCCAGAGCCACCTGCAGCAGCCATCGAGAGCAGGAGCCCAGCGCAGCCATTGCACTAGAGAGGCGGCCCTGCCCGCCATTCGCAGCTTTGTCCTGCTTTACAGCAGAGGACCGAAGAGCAGATGTGCAGGGGCTGGGTAAGGCGACAGCTTGGTCAGAGTCTGCGCGTGAGTCCAGGTGGGACTGAAGCAAGTGGCGGTGGCTCCGCTGAGAAGTAGGTAGTCATCGTTTGCACGGTTCTGGCTTTAATTCCCAGCCACAGAATGACAACACACGTTCTTCAGTGGAAGCTTTGCCCCTGTCACCTGAAACGTGTCAGAGAAGACAAACTCTTCAGCTGGCCTTTCTCTGGAGCCCCAGGCAGGGGCAGCATGCTCTCACGAAGCCATGGGACATGGCTAAAGCTGGCTGATGGGCTGGAGTTTGGTGCCTGCCTTCCTGCTTTCACTCAGATTTACTGTTCCTTGTTTTGAAAGAGGCCAAATGGTTCCCTGCTGTGTTCCCATCTCCCGGGAAAGATGGTTAGGACACAGTGGTTCTGCTGCCTTCCCAAGGAGGGGAGGAAATAGCATTTCAAACTTGCCAGCCTTTGCCTCTCCCTTCATCCTTGCAAAAACCTGTGGTGCTTTGTTTACAGAAGCATTTGCAGTGGTTCCTGCGTGCAGGCTCAGTGCTAGGTGGAGGAAGGTGAGGTTTGTCAGCCGCCCCCGTGCCACTTGCCTCAGATGGTCTTGCAGCATCATTTCTGCTCAGGGGGATTTCCCCCAGGATTTCTGCAGGGGCTCCTGACGAAAGCATCAGGGCAGGGTTGGTTTAGGCTGCCTGGTAGTTGAGAGTGTTTCCTCC
Source organism: Eurystomus gularis (assembly GCA_013400335.1). NCBI lineage: Eukaryota > Metazoa > Chordata > Aves > Coraciiformes > Coraciidae > Eurystomus > Eurystomus gularis. The sequence continues at coordinate 241,619 of VZZY01025769.1, read as the reverse complement.
TTTGAGATAGTTTGACATTTAACTAATGTGCCATCTAATTAATCACTTGGAAGTGAACTGGAGAAGATGACTGGGACTAGACCTTGGTCAGGGGTGGGATGGTTGTGGTTATTCACCCAGACAGGTCACAGGTTTCTCTCCTCTGGAAGCATCTGTTGCCTTAATTGTTCATCTGCTCACTCCCTGACCCCAAACCCACTTCACCTAGGGGAAGGCAGAAGGGGCTGTGGTTTCTTGCTTAGCTTACGTCTTTTTACAGGTTTTATAGGCTCAGATTATGGGGTGCTTTTATATAGGCTTAAACCAACCCTTCTGGAAGCTGTGACCACGGGCAAGGAAGGAGAGGGGGCAGGAGGCAGCAGCAAGGAGCCAAGCAGGAGCCTGGTGTCCTGGCTCTGCAGGTACCTTGGGGACTGTTCCCTTACACCCTGGGGCCGTGTCCCCTGGGCTGTCCCAGCAGCACTGCCCTGGCCACAGGCAAGGAAGGAAAGCGGTAGAAAGCCTGGTCCATATAGACAAAGATGCTGGTTAAACACTTGGGTTGGGCAGTCAGGATGCTGAGGAATGGGAAGGAGGCATTAGAGCTTTTCCAGGCTTCATCTGGGAAGGACAATTGGCTCATCAGCAGGAGAGAGCCGGGGCAGGTGGAGCCGAAGTCAGCATGTTCCAGCAGCCCAGTGGGCATCCAGGGCTGCTGAGCAGCCTCGGCCGCTGCGTTAGGCCTTGCAGAAAGCTGAACCAGCTCTCCTGGGACTTTCTTTTAATGAGGCGTTTCAGCATTAAATTCTGTCTGTTGTTTAATGAAGGAAAATGGTTTTGCCAGCCAAAGCCCAGCGGTGTTCGTATCCAGCAGCAGGTGCTGTGCTTGGGCCAGAGAAGAGCTGCTGCATCCCTGGGCCGAGCGGAAGGCAAGCATACCTGCTCTGCTTCTGCTGGGTGACTCTTCCGGGAGAGCAGGTCCTAGAGGAGGAACAAAACCATCAGCAGAGGTGGGAATCTGGCTGGAGGGGAGCAGAGAAGCAGAACCTCCCCAGTCTCCAGGTTTTTTTTTTCCTTTCCCCTCAGTTTACTATGCGAAGGCCTGGCTGAGCCTGGAAGGTGAATACCTTGATTTGTGCATGGTGGGTGGCTGAAGGGGGAAAAAAAAAAAGCCTTAAAGCCTTTTTCTGCCACCTGTGGCATGGGGGGGCTGGACCACAGCAGCCAGAGCACGAAGCTGAAAGTAGACACCTGAAGTGGGGTCTCTGCTGGCTGCTTCTCTCTGCAGTTCTGTACTCGGTGCTTTGTCTGGCTTTAGGTTCTCGCGTTCCCTCTCTCCCTAATGGTATCTTCAAAGGATCTCGTATCCCTGCCAGCCTGGCCTTTGCACAGCTTTCTCCTCCCTTACCCTGTCCAAACCCCTGTTTTTCTGTATGAAGGCTTCAAATCCTCGCTGAGACTGGGAACACGACCTGAAACCCCAGCAAAGGCTGGGCAATATGTCTCAAACAAGAGAGAGGCATGAAGATCCCTGCAAGTCCAAGAGGACCTGTGGAAGCTGTAACAGGCAGAAGCAATTTCCCCTGGGGGAATTCAATGAACAAGCCACCACTGTATGGCCAAGCTGGCTGGGTTTGTCCCTTGGTTACTTGGCTGGCCCCACTGTTGTACAGGAGTTTTTCAGGACAGGAAGGAGGAGAAGCAACTGTATTTTTGTATTTAAACAGCTCTGGTGAGTATTCTGGGGCCAGGGGCTCAAGCTGGCAAGCCCAAGGCAGGCTGGGGACCAGAGGGAGCTGCCGTGACCACGTCCTGAGCGTCCAGGATGGACACAGCTGTGCCCAGAGCCCACAGCCCCTCTCCCTGACCCTGCCTCCCCACTGGTATTTTATGCTCAAGTGACTGTCACGAATGCCTGGGAAAAGGGCTGCCTGTGAAATAATGTTTGAAATCTATTTTAAAAGAAAACTGTAAATGTTCTTTTTATTAGATAGTGGAGCTAATTTATCCTGTATTCCCTACTGTAATGCTTTTTTATATTGAAAGGAATTTTTTTTTTTGGTAATATAAACCCAAACACAAGCCTGAAGCACTCTCTGCACGGTTTTTGTGTGCGTTTCTTAATAAAAAAAAATAAAAGGAAGATACTGTGATGGTGAAGTGAAACGGCTTTAATTTTCACTATTTGCTCGGTGTTAAGTACAGTCACTTTCTTACCAGAGGAGAAAGAATTAAATTCAGGTACAGCAGCTAAAATGAGGTATAAACTGAAGTGTCCCATTCTCCCCACCCCAAGTAAAAAACCTTGACCAGGAAGGAGAGGCCAGCTTAGGACACCAAGCCTCTCCTCCTTCACCAGCTCCAGTTTGCCAAATATGGGTTAGGTGGAAGTAAGGCGATGGAGGGAGTTACGTGAATGATGAGCTTTCTTCATGATGAGCTTTCTTCACCCTCCAAAGTGAGGGCTCTGAGAATGCAAGGGTTTGGGTCCATCTCTGGGAGAGAAAGGGGGTCAGCCTCAGTCCCCTGGGAGCACAACCTTCCAGGGACACCACTCTGTCAACTCCCCGCCCCAAAGGACATCACACGAATACAGATCAATCACCCGCAGTCTCCCTCGGGAGGTGACATCAGCCTGAGGCCTTTCCCCGCCATTTAGCAGATCAGGAAACTGAGGCCTGTGGAAATGGAGGTTTGCCTCAGCAGATCAGTAGCAGAGCCTGAAGTGATGCCTCAGGCTTTTGAGCCCTCAACTGCCACTGGCAGCTGTGACACCAGCACTTTGGTCTCTAAAATGCTTCGGCGTCCTCCTCCCTTTACCCCCATCCACAAGACAACCAAGCACAGCTGGTTTCTGGTGCTCTGCTTAGGCTCTAGCCTCAAACCACCCAGAGAAACCCTCTTAGACCTTCACCTTCTACAAGTTCCCCTCCTCAAGTGGTCCTGGCCCTGTTTCTCCTGCACCTTGCTGATGAGAAAGGACAGTGCCGGGGACTGCAGCCTTTTTGTAGCTGCTGCCAGGCAGGGGCATCCATTTGCCCCTTCTCACTTAGGTGCTGAGCCCCAGTCCACTTCCACACTTCCTACATCTTCCATTTATAGCAAGAAGCATGAAAATAAAACAACTTCTTCAGCTCTCCCCTCTCAGGACTAGGTATCAAGTGGCATGCAATTTCTTAGGTGCTCACTCCCCCACACTTTGCTCTGTGTCAGAGCAGAAGACATTGACTGGCAAAACTAGAAGTGGTTCCCTGTTTTAAGTTTTCCAGAGGCAGCTGCTAAGTACAGGACGAGAGGAATCCGACCTCGCCTGATTTAAAGCTTCTTTGGAAAGCTGTAACTGCTTCCCCCACTCTCCCACCTGATGTAGCCATCAAGAAGTCCTCAGAGAACTGCTCTCATGTAGTGTAATCACTCATTTCTCCCACCTGCTGGGGACGTTTTAAAGTACGCTAATCAAGCGGCCATCTACGGACCCAGAGTCGTAACTAAGTTCCTAAAACCTGCAGCCATCACAGATGGGAGGTCAGCATTAAGAAAATCCTCCACTGCCTTCTGCAGGACTGCTTTTGCTGTGGTCAGTTTTACTTGCCTTTCCTAGAATCGTTATTTCCCACGCCCCTAAAACCAATGTTCAGTCTGTGCATACATTCATGTGACACCCCCCCCCAAACACAAAGCTTCACATACCTATGCCAACAACTACAGCCAAGGTGAAGCCACCACAGTTGCCCATGCAGGTGGTGCGCGGGGGGAGGACAACAGCCCGGCGTGCCATGCTCCAGCTCCAGCACCACTTGGTCTCATCTGTGATGTTCCCCAGGCTGCACCCGAGCATCTTATGCCTCGCAGGGAAAAGGTTCCCCTCCTAGAGCACAACTCTTCCACCTAAACAAGAAGGCTCCTCCTAAACATACCTCTCAGTTGCTCACTATCCTATTTTCGACACGTTGGAAGCAGCTTGGCAGGCCTGTGTTGGTGGGAGGCTCCAGAATGTAGCCTGCTGTTGGGCGTTGCCTCTCCATTTGATTTACTTCTTAGGAAAAAAATAAAATAAATAAATTACAGTTGCAGTGTTTCCTGGCTCAGCTATTGGCAGTATTCTTACCAGGCAGACATTCAGCGTGGCCAGTAGGTACAATGCACGTGGTGGCCCAAGTTGATGCAGCTGCTTCTAAATGCCAAAAGCACTAACACAACATACAGTGACTACCCACTACCTTCTCCTAACTCTACTAAGATATTAAACAGCAAGAGCTGCGGGTCCCAGTCTCACCAGTGGCTTGAGGGCTGCTGTCCACACAAGCGCTTCTGTTGGCGTAGGCATCCTTCTACTGGGATTTTGGGACGTCGGCTCTATGCCAGGTCACGCTTTGATCCAGTCAATGGTAGTGCATGGGTAAGAAGTCCATATCCTGCACACAGACCTTCTGGCTTCAGTCCCGTGGAGAACAAAGAAATGCCACCTCCAGCTGTGGACAGGGATAATCCACAAGGAAAGCACTAGGAAGCAGGGCAGCTGATGCTGGTAAGCCCGGGAGGTGCTGAAGAAACTGGCCAGTGAGTACTAAAGCACATGTAGTCCATCCTTGCTGAGCTAGAGAAGGCAATGATGCTTTCATATGCCTCGCTCCTTGCTGTTCTTCATCGCAGTTAAGTCTCTTAATGCTACAAACTTTGGTCCTCTCTTCTCAAAGCCAGAAGAGCTGTGATGGCTACGGACCAAGAGAGCTGGAACGCCACCTCGTGCATCTCTCGAGGCTGCTCGCTGACCAAGGCAGCTGCACCGATGCTCGCTCTGCTCTTGCTAGCGCAAACAACAATCGCAGTCTAGCCCCTGTGCAACCACAGCCTCAGCTGCTGCCTCACACCCACCGCTGCTGCTGCCACCGGTCGGTCGACTGTAGGAAGTGACTTGGGGCGAAGGGGGCAGGACCCCAGCCTCGAAACGCCAGGGAACATCCCCAGCACAGGGATGTCCTTGCACTCAATGCGTTGTTGCCGACAGCATCCTTCACTCCTCACGAGCGGTAGCTCAAGCTGCTCCCAGTGCTGGCCCTGCCCAGGGAACAAGCGAAGGGTCTCCTGCAGCTTTTGCTCCAGCTCCTGCCAAGCGTTGTGCAGCATCCAGCGCAAAACCACTCCAGCAGCTCTGGCAGTGAGGGAAGAAGAGCTGTTTGCACAGCACCGGACTCGACCCAGCCCTGTCCAGCTGCCTGGACAGTCGGTACCGGTGGCTCATGGGGCCAGGGGCTGTACATGAGGACAGACCACCAGGCAGGGGCGAGGCTGGCCAAGGGGAGTAGCTGAGTCCTTCATGGCCTCCCTGTCTCCTCTGGGGTTTGGTTTCAATGTGCTGGTCTTATTTTGTGCTTTGTTCCACTGGGTTCCGAGCCTGTGTTGCCGTCGGCCAGCTCCCCCTGGGGAAGCCAGCTCTTTTCCCTGAGCCCACGTTCCTCCCTGAGGCTTCCTCCCACTGCTCCTCACCTCCTGCAGAGGGGCTGGGGGGGTCTGCCCGACGCTGCTCCCCCCACCAGTTCACCTGGCGATGCCACCAGCACCGGGTTACACACTGATTCATGCCGGTAAGTGAAAAAGAAGGAAACCACTTTAGAACCAAAAGGGACTAACAAAAAAAAAAAAAGAAAAAAAAATTCTAATTGAAATCGTAA
>VZZY01025769.1:216795-235903 GCA_013400335.1 Eurystomus gularis | reverse complement strand
CCACCCTTCCCATGACAAAAAGCCCAGGAGTTAGACTTTCTTGGGACGGCGTCCAACTTGGTAATAATAATAAATGCTGATGAGGATGAAGAGGGCTCGGCTGGCCAGGAGGAGCGTGGCACCCGTGGCTATCCGGCTGGTCTCGACCAGGGAAACTGCAGTAACTGGAGGAAGAGGAGGGAGACAAGGCAGAGGTTGGTGATGGGAACACGGAGACAAAAAGCACAAAGCTGTTGGCTGCTGCCCTCTAATGCAGTGTCTTCAGTAAGTTCAGGCAAGCCTGGTGAAGGCAGCAGCTTTTGCATGTGAACCCATGGCAGGGGCTCCTCACCAGCCTCATTTCACAGCCTGGAAGTCAGCCATGGACCCACAGTCCCCAGGGATCTTGAACAAACCCTGCTGTAAAGGCAGAGTGACGTTCAGGCAGCCTCAGCCCAAAATGGGCACTTGAGCAGATGACAGAATCACAGAGATACATAAATATTTAGGTTTGAAAAGACCTTTAAGGTCATTGGGTCCAACCGTTCCCCCAGCACTGCCAGGTCACCACTAAACCATGGCCCTCAGCACCACAGCTCCACAGCTTTGAAACCCCTCCAGGGATGGGGACTCCACCACTGCCCTGGGCAGCCTGGGCCAGCCCTTGACAACCCTTTCAAGTAAGATATTGTTCCTCGTGTCCACCCTAAACCTCCCATGGTGCAACTTGAGGCTGTTTCCTCTTGTCCTATTGCTTGTTCCTTGGGAGAAGAGCCTGACCCCACCTGGCTCCAACCTCCTTTCAGGGAGTTGTTGAGAGTGAGAAGGTCTCCCCTGGGCCTCCTTTTCTCCAGGCTCAACAACGAGGTCCCTCAGCTGCTCATCACCAGACTTGTGTGAGTTTCCCTCAGGTGTTAGCTGTGGAAGCTGCACGTTCCTGAGCTTGCCTTGTGGCTTGACCATTTCAGTGCTGACTGATAAAACATTTTTCAGCTTTAGAAACACCTACAAAACATGCACGCTCCACGCTCATGCTACCTCTTCTCTGAGCATCTCTCTTTCTTGGCTACCAGCACATAGCCCGTATTTAAACCAGCTGCCTCCTTACACAGTTATCAAGCTACCAATATACAAAGACACAAGAAGCCCCTTCGTTGTTAAGTATAGATAAGCTCCCTAGAAACCAGCTGAACTGTTACTCCCTGTTTTTGTAAGACCAAGCATCCCCCTTTTCCGTGTAGGTTGCTACGGTCTCTTCTCGTTAGCCCCAGCACAGAGGCAGCCCGCTCCAGGAGATGCCCTGTGCTGGCTATGACAGCCAGGATGTTTCTAGGGAGAACAAGAAATGAAACACCAGAGGAAGATGTTTCCCTGCACTTGGGCATCCTTCGGTGAGCAGCCCAGGGCAGCGGCTGCTCCACAGGAATGGAAAAGGGAGAGCAGGTACCATGGAAGATGCTCTGGGAGCCAGGTCTCGCAGAGCAAAGGAGGGAGGCATCTCCAGCACAAGGCAGGCACAGCATGGGATGGACGTGCCAGGCAAGCAGCAGACATAGCATCATGACTCCATCATAACTCCCAGAGCCTCGCCTCACAGCCTGGAGTTGTCTCTATCACACCCAAAGCTCCAGCTCCATGTTGGCTCCCACTGCCCATCCTGCTCACCTCTACCTCCACCTCTCCCTCCTCCCTGCCCGATGGGGGTCCGCAGCATGCACCCTCATCCTCACCATCCTCCTCCTCCTCCCTCCCTGGAGGCTGCAGCCACTCACCCAGGAACTGCACAGCGAAGTAGCATGCCTCGGTCAGCAGGCTCCAGCGGATGATGACTTTCTCAGCTGTGTAGAGGGCATTCCACATGATGAGTGAGATACCTGCGGAGGGATGGCAGGGCACAGCTGCCCAAGGGCTGTGGGGACCACCGGGAAAGGGCAGCCCACCCGCCTGCTCCCAGGTGGACCCGTTCAGCCTCCTGTGGGAGGATGGAGGGACGGAGGGATGCAAGGATGGCTGCACCACCCGCCATCCCCACGAGGTGCTGCTGCAGGCTACGGGAAGGAGCCCAGGCCAGGGTAACCCACCCATTGCCTACCCTCAGCCCCAGCCGCCCCCCAAAACCCCCAGAACACCACCTTTTGCAGCATGCCAGCGCCAGAGAGGCCCCAGAAGGTGTGGTTCCTGCAGCCCAGGAGCACTAGGAGCTGCAGCATGGGGTGCAGAGCTACACAAATCCCTGTGTTTCATGCCGCTGCTCATTTTCTTCTCTGGACCATTTCTCCAGGTTTTTATTAGTTTTCCGCCCTTTTCCTCCCACCTCTTGAGCCCCTCGCAGGGCCTCCCCTGGGGCCTTCCCAGGATGCTGTCACCAGCCCCTTCTCTCCTCCCATTCCCAGGAGGAGGGTCTGGACCCCACTACAGCCCAGCACCCCAGAGAACCGTGCCCCAGGTAGGCACTCACTGAGCAGAGCTCCTCCATAGAGCCGAATGGGAGTCTTGCTGCTCACCGGTTCCTCCTCGAAGACAGCGTCATAGAGCTGGTCAGGGAAAGCGAGGGCCTGGCAGAGGCAAGGGAGAGAGACTCAGCATCCTGCACCGGCCAGGGCCATCAAAACGTGCCCTCCTGGGCAGCAGCACTCCAGCATCAAGCCTTTATGGGATCAGAGCTGCTGGCCAGGAGGTTGGAAATGAAGGAGATGCAAGAAACATCTGTGTGTCCGTTCCTGGCTTCACAGCCGGTTTCAGCGGTCGAGGCTGCCCTGCCGTGCCTGCTAATGAAAACAGACTCCGGTGATGGGAACAGCCCGACAAGGACACTGCTGGCAAAGCTCATCACCGAGCCACGGGAGGGCAAAGGCCTCGCAAGAGAAAGCAGCTGGAGGAGGGAGAGGAGGAGGATGAATGCTGGGGTTGACGAGCTATGCTGAGCCCCTCTTGGCAGCTGGGAGCTGGCAGTGCCCAGGACCACGTCCCTCACTTACCATGATGGCAATCCCGGAAAACATGATGGCGGAAACCAGCTGCCAGACCCTGCGGGAGAGGGAAGACAGAGGACCCGGCATAAGCACAGGGGTGATCCCATCACTCATACTTGGCAAAGCATTCCTGGCTGCCCGCTCAGTCATCAGCCTTCATCCTCCCTCCTCACACAACTGAGGTGGCCACGAGCCTCCCATGGGAGCCACAAGCTGTGGCCAAGGGTGCTCAGATGACTCAGCTCAAAGGTGGCCTGATATTTTCTTACCTAAGCCCCAGTGGTTCCCGGACAGCAAACTTAATTTCATTTCCAAGTACTTGGCTTATCTGAAATTCAAATAGAAGACAGAAGGTGACAGAGCAGACCCCTCACCAGCCCAAAATCACACATCTAACCCCACATGGGAGTTTATCTCTGAGAGGGCTGGCAGGAGACCGGGACAAGGGATGGGGACTCCACCACTGCCCTAGCCAGCCTGGGCCAGCCCTTGACAACTCTTGCCATGAAGAAATTGTTCCTCATGTCCAACCTAAACCTTCCCTGGTGCAACTTGAGGCTGTTTCATCCTATTCCTTGTTCCTTGGGAGAAGAGCCTGACCTCCCCCGGCTCCAAACTCCTTTCAGGGAGTTGTGGAGCGGGAGAAGGTCTCCCCTGAGCCTCCTTTTCTCCAGGCTCAACAACCCCAGATCCCTTAGCTGCTCCTCAGAAAACTTGTTCTCTAGATCCTCCTTTTACAGGAGCCCCATGGAGCTTGGACCCATATTTTTTCCAAAGAGGCTGCAGAAGTTAAGACACTAAAAAACCCCCCCACCACCTTGGTTTGCCCAGGCAGAAGGTCAGTTTTCCATCATTACCGCACACAGGCCTCCCTCTTCCTTGCCCTCACCTTTGAGCGATGGACCTCGCCGTCATCATCCTCCCCGCCAACGCCCAGGATCTTGCGCGTCTTCAGCCTGCTCACCAGGTCGGTCTGGCTGTGCTTCTTCATCAGTGGCGGAGGCTGCTTGGCCGCCATGCTGGAGGTCCTCCACCCCCAGCCCTCGGCGGCAAGGCAGTGTGAGACACAGTGTAGGAACTGGCCACGCCGTCACATCAAATTTCACCAGGTTTGGGGAAAAAAAAAAGCAACCGCTGCCACAGAATCTTCCCGTTAGGCCGGCAGACGGCTCCCCATCATCCCAGGGCAGCGAGCCCCGGCTACGGGCAGCTCATCTCAGGGTGGTCCTGCCGTCACCAGGATCTGCCAAGGGGGAAGGAGAACGGTCAGAGCAGCGGGGCTTCAGCGCGGGCATTGAGCTGTAAACGCTTCTGACCTACAAACCACAGACTGGCTTATCTCAGCGTGAGGCAGTGCCCCTCTTGGCTGTTTCCCAGTTTAGGGGAATTAAACGCTTACTAGGCTGAGGGAATTAAAGTCACCAAGTGAAGCTTTGCCTTTCGTCCTTCCCTGTGCCGTACCTCACATCCTTCAGCTGCCATTTCAAGCCAAACACCACACAAGTCTCAGGTATTTATCTGTGTCCCCCTCCCCAGATGCTGCAGCCCCCACGTTGTGCTAGAACACACCAGTCCCTGAACAAGAAGTCAGAGGCAGAACTTCTGGGGCACAGAAGATGATGGCAACTAGAAACTACAAATACTATCTGGGATAAGAACAAGTCAAAGATAACTGACAAGCCACGGTGGAAGAGGTAACTTCTGCCTTGGCATGGTGCTATAAAGGTGGAAGTGTTGAGTCATGGAATGACACTGCAATCTTAAACACCTGGAAAACCTCAGTTCAGGAAGTGTTTTCTTCTGATTTGTCTTCATTTCACCTTATGCTTGTGTCCAAAGAGCTCACAAGCCTTCGGGGAGCCATGAAATGCAGTGCCGCTTATTTTGGCACTGTGTACACACGTGTTGTCCAGCTCCTTTGGGAGGGATTTCCCTCTTGCAGGAAAGACCCTTCCCTGTGGTTGTCCAGGGAAGAGCTGCTTTTGGATTGCAGGGGCTTTTGTTTGGTTGCAGGTTGTTTTGCTCTTACTCCACTGAACAACTAACCCCACATTCCCGGAACAGCAGCACAGAGCCAGACACAGCAGCCAGAGTCTAGAAATACTTCAGAAGGGGGACAACAGAAACCAAGGAAGAAGGTGGAATCCGGATACTCATGCCCACACTCAAGCACAAGGCAAGAAGCTCAAAAAGTAGGTGCTAGTATAAAAGTTTAGAAGATTCATCATGTCCAGAGTCTGCTGACTCAAACTGTCACAGTGCAGGTACTCAAATCTAGACAATCTGCCTGAGCAGCAGCAGCATCTTACTGCCATGGCTCACCAAAGCCCTCCCCAGGATAAGACAGGCCTGCCGGTCTTGACAGGGCTTGGGGTGCTGAGTGTGCTGGCCACACCAGTCTGGCACCTCTGGATCCCTCTTGGGTTCTTGCCAGGAAAAGTCTGCTGCCCACACCTCTTGCTCTATCCTCTTCATGGCCAGAAATGGCAGAGGAAGGGAAGTAAAGGGAAGTAAATTTGCAGATGACACAAAATTAAGCACAAGTGTTGATCTGCTTGAGGGTAGGAAGGCTCTGCAGCGGGATCTGGACAGGCTGGAGCGATGGGCTGAGGTCAATTGGATGAGGTTTAACAAAGCCAAGTGCCGGGTCCTGCACTTTGGTCACAACAACCCCCAGCAACGCTCCAGGCTTGGGGAGGAGTGGCTNAGCAGGTCCAGAGAAGGGCAATGAAGCTGATGAGGGGTCTGGAAAGCATGCCTTATGAAGAGTGACTGAGGGAACTGGACCCCTTTAGTGTGGAGAAGAGGAGACTGAGAGGAGACCTTATTGCTCTCTACAGCTACCTAAAAGGAGGTTGTAGTGAGGCTGGTGTTGGTCTCTTCTCTCAGATTAGTAATGATAGGACGAGGGGAAATGGCCTCAAGTTGCATCAGGGGAGGTTTAGATTAGATATTAGGAAGAAATTCTTCACTGAGAGGGTAGTTAGGCACTGGAACAGACTTCCCAGGGAGGTGGTGGAGTCACCATCCCTGGAGGTGTTTAAAGAACGAATAGATGTGGCACTTGAGGATATGGTGTAGTGATTAGAGAGATGCTAGGACAAAGGTGGGACTTGATGACCCTGGAGGTCCTTTCCAACCATAACGATTCTGTGATTCTGTGATGGCATGGGTTAAAAAAAAAAAAAAGAAAGAAAGAAAAGAAGGACAAAAAAAAGGACATCTTCATATCTAGAGAATCTCTCCTGAGGGCAAGAAGCAAAGGAAGGTGATGAGGGTTGAAGGGGGTCCCCATGACTCACCGATGAAGACAGCGATGAACAGCTCAGTGATTAGAGGCAGTTTTCAACTCTGACAGGCTAAAAGATCAAAATGTGCCTTCATCAGTTGTCTCGCCAGCTGCTTTCAGGGCCAGAGCTGGTGGAAATTTATCCACATTGTCATTAGCACTGCTCTCCCATTAGGAATTTCCACTAATTCATGGTAAACCGCTGGCCAAGAGCCGGGACAACGTGGGCTGCGTACAAGCGCCAACAGGACCACCACAGAAAGTTGTTCCGGTACATAAAACCCCGCTCCCACCATGGGAAGCACAGCCCCACAGCCAGCCCCACGTCTCCTCATCCCCATCTTCCAGAGAAAGAGCCAGGCTAATGAATATGTTAATGAGTAATGAGCTAACAAATGCATTAGTGCTAATTCAGTGGCATCCGGATTGGAGCCGCCGAAGATCTGAAGACGTGATACTTACAGTGATGCATCCTGACACACGACAGTTGGAGGATGTTTTCTATCAGCCTGTGCCTTTCCAAAGGGGAACTTCCACCTCCTCCTCCTCCTCCTCCCATGACTCTTTTCTCCTTAATCTGTTTTCTGAGCATCCCAAGAGCTGTGCAGGTCAATCACCACAAACAGGCGATTCTTAGCCCCTGACACAGCTCCTAGTGTCTCTGTGCGGTTGAAAGAGGGTTTTATTTTTTCCTCCCAAATTCTTTTTCAGTGCAGGCTCCTTTCAGCATCAGTTTCCCCTTTCAGCTGCTCAGCATACTGCACTCAGTTTCGATAGCTGCTGCTCGATGGTGCAAAGAAGCCTGGCTGGTGCCACGCTAATGAGAGCTGCCCACCTCCACAGCTCTTCCCCAGCACCTCCGCTCTCCTCCCAGCAGCTGGAGAGCAGAGGAGCTCTGCAGCATGGGAGAGGCGAGACTCCACCACACTACACGACCATGCTGCAGCAGCCAGAGCCGAGCACCCATCGAGGGAGCTGCAAGAGGAGAGACAGACCTTGCTCCTGCAGGCACCTGAAGTTGATGGCCCACAGCTTCAACAAGCTGCTGTGGAGCAGCTGATGGGTGCAATCCTGCCCACCAGAGAGGACACGGCTTCCCAGGGGCCTGGGGATGGGGCTGCTGCCTGTTTTGGTGGCACTGCCATCCACAGTGCAGACTGTAATTGAATTAAAGAGCTGGCACTACAGTACCTCTTGCTCAGAGGGTTTGAGGGCACTCAATCTGTAAGCAGAGGATGAGAAAACAAACCAGAATCAAGCCAGATTACTGAGTGAAAGGTTTACATGTTTAAGCTGGCCACAAGTTTGTTCAGGTCTATCACATTGTCACGGTCTGGAGGTGACCCATGTCCACAGGGAGGCGACATGTCCAGGCCAGGAAGAGGATTCTTGCTACCCTGCCTGGGTATCTCCAGCTCTGGAGTCCTCAGCATAGGAGAGACATGGACCTGTTGGGGCGGGGCCAGAGGAGGCCACAGCAACAATGCGAGGGCTGGAACCTCTGCTGGGAGGCCAGGCTGGGAGAGTTGGGCTTGTTCAGCCCAGAGAAGAGAAGGCTCTGGGGAGACCTTCTTGTGGCCTTTCAGGACTTCAAGGGGCCTGTCAGAAAGAAGGGGACAGAATTTTGAGCAGGGCCTGTTGGGACAGGACAAGGGCTGATGGTTTTAAGCAAAAAGAGGGAGATTTAGACTAGAGAGAAGGAAGAACCAGCTCCCTGCATGGATCTGTACCCAGAGCAGAGACCTAGATGATAAGGACCTTTCTGCCAGCAGCCAGCTGCAGAGGTCCATCACTGTTCCCACCTCCCAGTGGATTTCTTCCATGCCAGCTGCAGCACACAGCTTTGCACGCTCTGGGCCAGCAACACATCATAAAACAACAACAGAATAATTTGCAATTTTTTTGCTAGGAGAAATATACTGTGACCCACGCCCTCGGTGAGGGGTGTCCATTCTCCACCCCAGAGAAGAGAAACTCCCAGAGCAGTTCCTGCAGGTCAGGAAGCCTCATAGACCTGCAGGGAATTGAACTTGATCAAGCCCCAAACAACCTGATGCTCAGGCAGCAAAAACAATGAGCACCCGGATACCAGGGCAGCGGAACGCAGCTGCTCCCCCCCACTCAGGCTGGCACTGCCTGGGTACCTGAGCAACAGGGATGCTTCAGCCTTCTCACCTGTACCAACACACAACCTGTACTTCCCTTCCCACACAAGCACCAGCCCTTTCAGTACAGAAGGCTCTTTGCACCCCTGGTAGGAAGCACCTCTTGCTAGAGGTTCACTCCCAGCCCTGCCACAGCCCTGCTGCTTCCTTAAGCAGCTCCAACAGGCATAGGGACACTATGTCCTCCCTAGGGAAAACCTACCAGCCTAGACAGATCTCCAGCCCCTACACACGATGTAAGTGCAAAGCAAAATCCCTAGGTCAAAAGGCATCTTCACTAGGTGCCTCCAGATCATCTCCCACAGAGGAACCCTAAAAACCCAAACCACATGTGATGCACCAAGAGTTGCCTCAGGCACGTCCAAAAAACTGACCCTGCAGGTTAGACGTGCCCCACAGCTGGACACACCTGGATGCCCTCCAATGCCCTAAGCAGTGCAGAGCTGGCCCTGGAGCCACCACATGTGGCGACACCCTCTGTCTAATGCAGCTCCAGCAAAGGTCAACACGATGGGTGGATGGGTGGATGGAGCCAGCATCACCACTCACCAGGGGACAACCTGGTCGGGGTTAATTTGTATTACTTTGTTAGCACAGTCAGCAAAGAAGGAGATCCAAATCCTGCTCAGCCTTTCCCGTACATCCTCAACTCTCATCTCTGCCTACTTTAGGGCTGCAGCCCCCACACACTCCGCTGGGCTCTTCTCCTTCAGCCCCAGCTCTCCTGCCACCCCATGTGCTGCAGCTCCTGTCCACGAGCTCCCTGTGGCCATAAAAACATCCACAGCAATCCATCACCTTGGTTTCCCTGGTGCCTCGGGCAGCCATGTCCCAGGCTCAGCACCCAGCCCCTCACCTTCAGCCCAGATGGCCACCACTGAGCACTCGAGTTTCCCATGGAGCTGGGAGAATTGAGGAAGAAGAAGATGTCTTCGGTGCTGTATTGTTTAAGGGCATTAAAAGAGAAGAATTCCTCTTTGATTTCCCAGCTGCCTTACACAGGTGTTTGTGGGAGATAGTCCCAGAAGCTTTGCAGGCCACCTGTCCCGCAGATGATTTCTAAGGGGAAACATTAGAAGGGAAAATAAAACCCTTCTAACACACCAATCAGAAAACCACAAAACCCGAGTAAATCAACCCTTACTGCTGGAAAAGAGCAGCTTGAAAAAGCCAGGAGAGCCCTGCAGCTGAACAGGGTAATAAAGGTCAATTTTACAGAAAATCTGACACAACTCAGTATTTTCTCACACCTGAGGACTGACAGAGAAGCTCCATGGAGAGTCATCCCAGGACCTGGGAGAAGCCCAGAGACAGGCTGTATACCTCTGAATACTGGATCATCATGGGAAAATGGGGTTTCTTGGCACTTCTCCCCCACAGCCTCAACCTCCCCAGGTTTTCCTTCCATTGTGTCCCCTCGCACTTGACAATTTCCACTCACAAACCCTCCAAGAAGCCGATGCTCTTTATTCCCAACAATCCTCCAGCTCTGTCCCCTTCCAAAGGAAATTGTAGGACATTACAATTTGGGAGATTCGGTCCCCTCAGCCACACAGCAGCACAACGTTCCTCTGTATACGCCGTCACTGAGATGGTGATTTCAATGCTATTCTTGATGGATTCTCCCCCAAAAGAGGACGAACTACATCTCCAGCAGCATTATTTCTTTACCTGCAGTACAGTAACTTACACCAGCACAATGCAACTACTGCAATTCTATAAACTACCAACACCTCTGCAACCATGCCATGGAAGATGGAACCAGTAAGGCTGTGCCACCTCGGCACTCCAAAAACTGGTTCCTGACCCCTTTCACAGAGGGATGTACAGCCCCAGCCTGAGAACAGCTGCTGCAGGATGCCCCAGCACCATTACATTTTTTTTTCCTTCCATTTTTGTAGAAAACAAAGGCCTCCTCTTCTTCCATAGCCTGTCACGATAGGGCCAGATGTGCAGTCTGGGCATGCACAAAGGGGGGAAAAAGGGCAGATGAATAAATTTGCATTGAGCAGGCAGATTGCCTTTGGCTCTGGGCACGATGCTTAGAGTCCCAGGCACTTGAAGGACTCATTGTGCAAGCAACAGAATTTGCTTCTACAGCAAAGAAATCCCGTAAATCAGGCCTGATATGAAATGGTCCCAGGGACCATCAGTCAACAGCTGAGTTGTCACCAACCCCATGTCATGGAGCATTTCCCACATCACATGGTCACATCCACATCCTGCAAGAGCATATCGTTTATATAAATAGGTATAATTTACAACTAAGAAGAAGATATTAATACATCAAGTCTATATTATTTTTCTATAAAAATACAAATAACAGCCAGGGTTTGATTTCTGTGGCCTTACCCTGGGTCCTGCTGCGTGGTGACAATCTCTGGAGGCTGGTGAGTAAAGACAATTCCTGCTGCCAGACCAGATGAGGATTTTGTCCCTCACCTCTACTGTGGTCTAGAGGAGAGAAGAGCCCCAGGGAGCAGTCTGTCCCAAACTCCCCGCTTCGAGGTTAACCATTTACTGTGCTAGACACCGATCCCATCTTCCACCTCTCTGCAGGACTTGGGTGACCACCCTGCACAGCACCCGGACCCACCGCCACGCCTTGGGAACTCATTCCCGCCTCCTCCCTGCACAATTTGCCAATATTAAGCCCTGATTATTTGCATGCAATTACAGCCCCAGGTTTATCACTCCCTCATGGCTCCTTAAACCCGAAATAAGCACAGACAGGCAGACAGGCTCGGGGAGCTGCTGAGCAGAAGGCCTCCCAACAAAACACATACTTCGACTACTTGGTAGCCTATCCCCAAGTGGCAAAAATCTCCCTCTGACACCTTAGTGGTTTCTATGGCAACAGGTTAATGCTAAAAATGTTAGATGCAAAATTCCCCATGTTGGGCAAACAGGAGCTGGGAGGACAGATTTAGAAGAGAGAAACTTCTGAAAAGCTGCAGACAGAGCTTTGCTAATTCACAAGTCGGCAGTGACCACCCTGGAAGAAATTCCCAGCAACTGGCTAGTGGGGCAGTGGGTGGTGCAGGAGGACCTGTCTGCAGCATCCCCAGAACGACAGCTTTCCCCAGAACCTCAGCATGCTCGGAACCGCAGCGTCCCTGGAACTGCAACATCCCTGGAACCTCAGCACCCTCCCAGAACCACAGCATACTCAAGAACCTCAGCAGCCCCCCAGAACCAAACCACAGCATCCCCTAAGAATGATGAGAAACCACAAGTATCACTCTCTCCTGCAACGAAGCTCTTGGAGGTGAACCCAGCTGCTTCCAGTGCAGCTGCTGCCCCTTCATGCAGCCAAGACAGGGCTATTTAACCTCTCACACCTCAATTTTCCCATTGGTACATGAAAAGCAAACCTCCCACCCATGCTCCCATGGCTTACGCTCAGAAGACAGAACATTTCATAGGTGACTGCCCAGGCACCATACCCCACCAGTGCCAAGTCCTGCTTTGATACCCGGCACTGCTGAGGAAGGCCAGGGCCTCCCAAGCAGCACTGAGAGCATCACACAGGACTTGTCAGAGGCAGAAATGCCCTTCCTGGCCTGAGCAACAACTGGCTTAGCGTGACATAACTTTTTTTTTTTTTCTGTCTGTCTTCACTGGCAGGAGAAAGCACTGTGGCTACCTTGGGGTGAACCTCACATCGATATCGCCTTCGCATACACCAGAAGCTCTCAGAAGATCCTCCCGCTCAGACGAAACCGAGCTGCGGTGCTGCACAGGCAGGAAGGCAGAGGGGAGCCCACCACACCACCACGAAGAGATGGCTTTTGCTGCTGTGGTTCTTGGGTCAAAGAGCCCTGAAGAACCCTGTGGCTTTCACCACACACCCCCCAGGAGCTGATATGAACCTGATTTGGCTTTTATTTGCTGCCAAGTCAGGGGAAAAGCTTCTCTGTGCGTGCACGCGTGTGTGTGTATGTGCACGTTGGCTTATGCATGAGCTGTCAACCCCCGAGTTATGCACAGATCAACAAGGCTCTTTGAATTCCCCGACTGTGAAGTGCATGACATTTAATCTCAACTCTTCTTTTCGGATTTCATAACGTGCATTATCAGCAACAGGCATTCAGCACACAAGTGCCCTTTAGAAAGCTTTCATCAGAAAAAAGGAAATAATATAAAGGAGATTGAAAAAGACAATGGCTCTGATGGGCAAGAGGTCCTCAGGCTGCCACAAAAGGCCAGCGGATGGGCACTGCGAGGATCACACACAGAGACCACTGTCCCCAGTGCAGAATAAAAGCATTTCGCAGCTGGAGAGAGTGGAGCTTGGGAAGTGTCAAATATAACATGAACCTGCAGTTCTCCTCACCTCCCTCTCTTTGGCTCCCTGGACAATAGGCAGGAGACATACACAGGAGGTGCTGATTTTAGAGCTGGATGCATCATCTCCTGCAACGGCTCACCTCTTCCCATAGACCACAGGAGGAGCCTAGAAGATGAGCTAGACCAGGTTTTTGATGGCTTTTACATGGTTGGGCAAGACAAATTCTTGATCCCTGCAAACACTGAATTGCTTTTGCCCATCTCACAGCACAGGGAGTCAAGACTTTGGGATTATTGAGGAGCTAGACACCAACCTGCAAGGAATGGGGTTCCCTTCACTTCTGCTGGGCACAGAGAAGCTACGTCCAACAGACCTGCTCTTATTTGTCACAGCCACAGGGGACTTACATCAGCCCAAGGAACTAAAGCAAGATTTCTTTTTTTATAGCAGAGAGGAGACAAAGGGGTGGATGCCACCATGTGGCATCAAAAGCCTTTGGATACCTGAGAAAAACTGAGGTCCCATGGTCAAGGAGCTCTCTCCCCATCTCACCTGGTGCAGGTGAGAGAAGCCTTGGGAAAGAGAGGATCAAAGTACTACTGACTAGTCCTTCTCCTTGCCTGAGTCCTACCTTGTTTGGCTCCTGCACCCAGGGAAGAAGAGGCAACAGGGATGCCCAGGAAGCCAAGTAGCACCAGCACTGACAAATCAGGGGCTCAGGCAGCCATAAAAAACACAAGAGTTTCATCTCCACTATCAAGGGTTGTTTAAGGACCTTTCCTTGCTTCTACAATTTTAAGTCTCAGACACTCGAATGCAGCAAACTCCAGTAATGTCAGCCTCACACACCAGATGTACACACACACACGGAGCTTTGCTGGCGAGCATGTGTGGATCTATACATCTCCATCAGCAAGCATATAGCACAGCCTCCTGCTAAGGAGAGCTCAGGACACCAAAGTGTCTGGTTTTAGCCAACCCCTTCCCCATTCCCTGACCTGTATTGTCATTCCCCCGCAGCCGCAGCTCTGGGCATTGCAGGCTGGGCTCTTCTCCCCCACGTTCTTTTGCAAGTACCCCTGAAAGTCACTTGGTTTGGACGGTGATGTGGGGCAGGGAATAAACTGGCTGGAAGAGATGAGCTGAAGTGCTTTGTTATTCCTCCAGCCATCAATCCTCAATCCAACCTACTCATCCAGTGATTTAAGCAGCGGTCATCGGCGCAGCTCATGGAACAGACTGGTTAACTTTGTGATGTACAGCTGCTGGGGTTTTGCCAGCAGGCAAGGCAAGAACACATTCATACATGCCGGTGAGCAAAAGACAGGGCAGCGCAATGGGGAAGGAGGGTGGGAGGATGCACGGGAGGTGCCTGCTGTTCTGAGGCACGCTAGACCTGAGCCCTGCACTCCCAGACACTCCACCAGCAGTGCTGGTATTAAAGGCAGCTACATTTTATTCTTGCTTGCCATGAAAACAACCTGGGAGTGTGTAGACAGATGGTGGAAATTCTTCAATCCTGTTCGGCGTAGCCTTTGACTCCTGGCAGATTTCCACTACTGCTTGCTGCGAAGCAGAAGTTTGGGCACTCTTCATCGCTACTAAGCTGCTTCTACAGTAATTTTTTTTTTTCCTAGGCCACAAAGAAAATTTTGGTGAGAAGCCAGCACCACCCAGCTCCTCTGGACCCCTGTACTGTGGTTTATGAGCTTCCCTCTCCTCTTTGCAAGGAGGCAGCTCGCATTTCTGCCTCCTTGCAACACACCAAGCATCTCCCCTGAATGATGTGCCAGGCAGCTAAAATGAAGCATCCAACAGAAGGATTCAGTGGGACTTAAACTCATGGATGTTTAAAATGCTTTGTTCCATAGGAAAATAGCCTGTTTTACAGGAACACCTTTACTGCTGGCAATACAGATGCCCATTTCCCTGTGGCTCCGTACAGCATGGCAGAGCATCTCTCCAAGCCATCTCCCACAGATCTCCCACAGCCTTTGCAGCAACACCATACAAGCGACCCATGATGCCGTGTATAGCAAGGCAAGGTGAGGCAGCCAGGATGGCTGATTAACGGCATCTCCTTGGCCATAAAGAAGATGAGGCAGGAGGCATGGCATGCACAGGCTGACCTCCTCGGGAAGTTGCCTGCTCTTTGTCACAGCCATCCGCATCCCCAGCTGAAAGCCCAGAAAGGACTGCAGTGCCCAACAAGGGCTGGAGCGATTCTTAAATAACACTGGGCAGCTGGAAAAGCTGCTCAAGTCTTGCCATGGCCACAAACGGCCAGAGAGCAGAGGTTTGTGTTTCACTGCTAAGATGGCACCAGTACAAAAGAGCCCTTCTGCTGCCATGGCGGGTTACTGAATGAACACGTGTACGCAGACAAAAACACCGGCTGAGTCACCCACGGCTTCCTGAGACTTGTGGG
The DNA here is from genome assembly GCA_013400335.1 of Eurystomus gularis. Classification (NCBI taxonomy): domain Eukaryota; kingdom Metazoa; phylum Chordata; class Aves; order Coraciiformes; family Coraciidae; genus Eurystomus; species Eurystomus gularis. Next base: position 220,779 of record VZZY01025769.1, on the reverse strand, counting down.
TTTTCTCTGTAGGTCTCTTGTTCGGCTGCTGACACGGCCCCAAACTGTTTACTTTCTCAAGGCGGGCAGGATATGCTAAAACAAGAGGTTTGTAGGTTTTTGGGTGCCGCTCTGCCCGCACCTGCTTCCCCCTGCCCCTCAGCCCACACTTGATGTGCTGACTGATTTTAATAAGAAAAGGAGGGATTTCTCTGCTGCAACAGCAGCAGGCAGCTGGCAAGGGGACTCTGTGCTAATCTCCCTATAAACACAGAATCCCTTCAAACAAAGAGTTGGGTTGCTGGCAGCCAGTATTATCTGACAGTCCTATGCGCATCTCCCATGACATCAACTCCTACTGATACCCTGCCCCAGGAGACCAGGCTATCAGATCACTCGGATTTATTCCCAACTGTTTTTCTCCCCTCCTCCCCTCGGTGCCTTTGATTTACAACTATCTTAATCCAAATCCCAAAGAAAAACTTCTAGGAAGCCCTGCAGCAATGGAGCCAGCTGCCAGTCCCTATGCTCAGGCTTCTTCTGATTTTGGCCCCACAGGTTCAGAATGTGAGCTTGTGACCACCAGCATCAGAAGGAGCCTCTCACCCTCAGCACCAAACCCAGCCACAATAATTTTGGCCGTTTTGGCAGCAGATCTCTCCTCCATCTTCCCCACAAGCACAGCGGCAGCCCATATAAATCTGGTTTAGAGCTTTCTACAGACTCTGTGGCTGTGGACATCCTTCTGGGTCCTTGGCTTTGCCTGGAAGATGAGCTGGGTAAAGCAGAGCACACAGGTTCAACCGAGGTCTAGTCTAGATTAGTCAGGTACAGCCTCGGCAAGGATTTCCCCATCAAAACCAATGCACAAGCTTGCTCAATAAATTCTGGTTTCGCATACAGAGGGCTAGGAAGACATCTATGGATTTACCTGGCCCCCCTCTCAGGATGAGAAGTGTTCCTGTGTGGCGAAACCCAGAGGGGAGGTTTGCTGCTGGGGTTTTATCAGAGCCTCGGGAGCCAGGGCTCCTGCGTGGTGGGTCGCCCGGCACGGACCCTGCGCATCTCCAAGCCTCATTTTCTCTGTCTGTCACCTGGGGGTGGCCACAATAACCAGCAACCACAGATGGGCACCAAAACACCCTGACATTCAACAAGCCTTGCAGATGGCAAAGGGCTCCACAAACAGAAGAAACCCGAGAAGACTAGAGAGTCATTTATCACTTCTCTTCACATCTGAGCCACCAAACTGCCTTTGGTTATAGTTGGATTTGTCTTTGTGAACATCTTTTAGCTTCTTGAGCAACAGCTCTTCAGACATGGGGTGAACTTGTGCTGGCCTGTGATCTCCAGGACATATTTCCCCTATTTTCCAGGGGAAGGCAGGAAGCAAGTGAACAGGGGACACCTGGTCACCTCTTTAAGAGTTGTTTTTCCTGCTCTGGAGAAAGTCCCAACGTATTCGGGGGCCAGTATTGGGTCTTTTCCTCCCAAGACTGGTTCTCACATTCCTACGTCAAAAACACAAAACTCAGATGATCTACTTTCTATAAATAATGTCCCAACAGTGCTGAGGTCACCAAGGCGTTCCCGCTGGCACCAGGCCAGAAGCAGAACATAAACAATCGCAACATCTTTCTGGTGCACGTGTGGGTTGTTTTTATCCTGTGCCAAGGGAAGGCTGGAAACCAAAACCCCAGCACTAGGAAGACAGACACGCCCCACTTCGCAGTCCTGTTGGTCTCCTCTCCCTTTTGCCGGCTCAGAAGGAGCCCCCAGGTCTACACACAGCCTCCTGGGCAGCCTGGTGGCATGGCACCCCATCCTGCCTGCAGCCAAGGAGATCCTGTCTGTGGTGGAACACCATTTAGCAGTTCTCATTGGAAATTCGGGTATTTATTGCGTATTACCAAGCACATGGCAAGGAACAGATCAGGACCCAAATGGCTCAAAGCGATGCTTTTAGGCAGCACATGGAACGATCCCTCCCAGTCCCATCCTGCTACTGTTAAACACTCTGACCTTCAGAGGACAAGCCAACACCAGCTGCAGATGTATGCTGGGCATTTTGCACGCTTCAGCACTCGATGCTCATTGAGAACAATAGAAAAACATCTCTCTTTGGATCAGGCCCCAGCCTCCAGGCAGCTCCAAATGGGCAGAAAATCCCAGGGCTGCGCATCTCTTTATGAGATGCTCCCACAGATCAACAGCCACCCCAAGCCCCCTCCAATGCAAGTCTCTGGAGATGCTCTTCTACCTGTTATCTCTCTACAATAAATCCTTGCTACAGACCCGCAAGCAGAAGGGATAGATTTCCTTTGAGACTCTACGGCAGACACCATCTCTTCAGCCTCCCAGCTGGGACAAAGCACCTACCCAGAGATGAGCGTCCTTGACCCCGCACGGCAGACAAAGAACAAAACCACATGGACACATTCAAAAGCAACCGAGTCCCACTTTTCCCAGCCACCATCAGTACCCCTACCCTCTCTGCTGAGGGCACCAGGACACTGCAGGTCCACACTGTCCCTCACAAGCCCCCGGGCACGCACCAAGTGTGTTTATGCGACCCAGCTAAGATATGGTTAAGGCTAGTTGAGGCAACCTCGGTCCCAGCCTTGGGATCTTGTTTATTTCTGGTTCTCGCCAAAACCTTCCCAAGCAAACTTCCTCCCAGGGGGGACTCCCCTGCCTGAAGCGCAACTACTGTTTTTTTGTTTAAAAAACACTTTCCCCATGCCCAGGCCCTGAGAGCCATTATTCAGTGGACTCTGCTTTAGTGCAGACAGAGTTAGTGGGCAGGCTGCTGATGCCAAGTCCAGGATGGCCAGTGCTCCTGCGTCCGCTGCCGTTTCTCATGGCTCAGCTGTATTGGTGGTAGCCCTAATGTCAACAAGGCTTTGGTTGCTGCTGGCATTTATTAACTCCCAGCCTCTGGCAGACAGAGGAGGTGGATTACATGGTACCCGATAAATCTATCGCAGCTTGGGCTTTGCTGGCAGCTGCAAGAGGGATGAGGACATTGCTCACTGAGGGAAAGACTCGGTGGACCCCAACCCCAGGCAGTGCCGGGGCAGAGGAAGGAGCTGGTGCTGGGTATGGTGCTGCTTCTTCCTTCCTCAGCCTGCTCTGCTCACCAGCCGGAGCTGCACTCGCCTGGAAAGATCTGCGGGCTGCTGCTGCTCGGGGCCGAGCAGGGCTCTGCTCAGCTGGGACGGCCGGGCCCCGCAAGCGGCACGGTGGACATCTCCGCATGCGGGGACGTGCCAGTGCACAGGCAGGGAAGCAGAGCCCACCGAGAGCTGGCTCACCTCACCGTTCCCCTCCGTGATGGCAGGGGCTCAGCCCCGTCTCCCCTCCCCAGCTCCCTCCTGCATCGCAGCTCTCTCACTCCGTTCCTCTCCTTCCATCCCCAGCCCAAGCACCACCTCGTCCTCCATGGCCAAGCCAGGGCTCCCCAGCACACCTCCAGAGCTGCATCCCATGGGAGCGCGGCCGTGCCAGCCTCCCTCGTCCCACCCCCAGGCACGTCCCAGCCCATGTAGGGGTCAGGACACAACCTCCCCTTTCAGGCACCCATCTGGGGACCACGGTTCTCCTGAGACTCTTACGGAGCGCACAGAAAAGGATGGGCACCTCCAGGAAAGAAACGAAACGTGAACCCCTGCCTTTGAGTGGAGTGAGAGCCAGGAGAAAGCCCTCGCCACAAAGGGACCCCCCTGCACATCCCCTCGGCATGGCTCCCGTCCCCCCCCCGCCTCCGGGTCCCCTGCCGCTCTCCCCCAGGATGCGAACGCTCCACCATCATCACCACCTCCTCCTCCTCCGCCTCCTCCTCCTCCTCCTCCCGTCACACGCGGACCACGCACGGCCAGGACGGAGCCGGTCCCAGCGCAGCACAAAGGCTGCTCCATCCCCTGTCTGTCCGTCCGTCCGCCCGTCCCTCCCCCGGGGACCCCCCTCCTACGGGACCCCCGGCCGGCGGCATCCGCCGCGGGCTCC